>JACFYI010001639.1:0-19731 GCA_014898755.1 Handroanthus guayacan
ACACTCATAATCTCATGTTCTCGCCTATTTGATACTAAAGATTACAAAAGGTAGGCTGGTATGCACTTAGTGTCCAGTTCACACAATTGAATTGATTAAGCCCTACTATAAATTTCTGGTTTGAATGTGAGATTAAATAATCTCCAGCCCAAAATTAACTTTTCTATCCAGTAAAATTACTTTATAGTAACTAAATGTCGAGTGGGAAACTAGTCTACAGCAATGTCCACGGCAAGATTGTGTTATTGTGTCAAGTTCAATTACAACACAGGCCTTCTCTCTAATGGTGTAGACTAACCCCCCAAATTTGACAAATTCAATCATTTATTTTGGTGCACTGTGTAACCACACAAAACTGCAACTCAACTGAGAGAAGAACACTAGTTTATTTAGCATAATCTTGTCATCGATCAGGAAGAAAATAATTCACCCAAACTTTTGTCTACTTCCCGAATTGAGACCTCTTATTGGAGAAAATGGAGCAAAATCAATTTAGTTATTTTGACATGTGTGAAAATATTTGGTCATCTTCAACATTTTTATATGAAACATTGGTTAAAATTATTCTAGGAGGATGGAAAATTACGAATGACCAAATCTTTAATTGGTTGTATATCAATTTGGTTCATGAAGGTTGAGAAAAATACTCATTTTGAAATAATTGTTATTCCATATGAGGTTACATACGTCATTTTTGAATTTGGTTCCTTAATTGGGGTGTCAATTTAGGTCTTGAATTGATGATTGTTATTTAAAAACATTTATTATTTCATATGAGATATCTACGTCCAGCTTGTTGAGGTTGTAGATGTTATGGGGTACCTTTAGTAATGGCATTTGTTAAAAGTTGATGATATCTAACCCATCTAGACTATGAGTGAATATCGATTCTGGTTGGTATGTTACGTTAGCTAATCTTAGTTGTTGGAATTTACATCAATTGCATATCATTTGTAATTGATGAACTTAGAGTAATAGCATCTGTGAAATCAATGACTTACTTGGGATAATTATATTTTTGTTGTCGTGCCAATGCTTTCATATAATGTCTCCTAATAGAGTTAATTTTTCGAAGTCGGCATGGTTTTAGTGTTGCATCATCACAAACGACATGGACTAAAGGACTAAAATTCATGCTTTGATACGGCTTTGTCCATTTATATTCCGGTTTGTTATATGCATATATTTGATTTTGTGCATACGTGTTATTCCAAGGGTGGTTGCTTTAATAATCTGAAATTTGAATTACTTCCGGTCCTACAAACACGTTAATTGGAGACTGTCGTCCGAAAATTGAACACAGCTCAGACCATTGCGGCTCACTGTACTTTATGCATTCTCCACAAGTGGGTGTTTCTAGGCATTAAACATGTGTGTACGTCTCATATGAGTAATGTGTTAGGGTGGTTGTAAAGAAATTGAAACTAGATGGAGAAAAAGTACTACGAACGTGACATAATACCAAATGAAGAGGCTAGCGAAAATGACATAAAGCCAAACACATTATGACGGTTCTGGAGTTGCTTGAATAGCATGTGTTCATTTTGTATGTGAAATTGACCATACTTAAAATTAACAGAAGCAAGAGAAAAATGGATAGCAACTGCATCAGAGTGTTTGATAGTAACGTCAAACTCTCTAGCATACTTGACCATCCTAAATATAAATTCTCATATGTCGAACATTATAGCAAAAATGATCTTCTTGGTGGGGATTCTTTTGGAGCCATTGGTAGAAGTATGGAAGGAGTAGATTGACAATAAAAAGTCTAGCAAACAAATTAAAACAAAACCTTGTGACAATAACTAACTTTGTGAGGGGAGAAAGGAGAGAGATATTGTTCCATTTATAGGCCTGAGATATTCTTCATAACAATTCTCCTATTGCAATGGCTTTCATGCATTGTTAATATGACTAAGAACTCATTCAATAATCTGAATCTTAACAAATCATTTTATATTTCACATAAACTAACTGACATATCAATAAACTGATAACAGATCACACTTTTTTTTGGTATTTATTTATTGAAAAACTTTATTGCATAAAACAAATGCCGTTGGATTACTAAGAAATCCAACTTTATTTTTGTAGTATATAATATTTAGTGAAATTTATTGTGTACAATAAATATTATTAGATAATACCCACACTTCTAATTAATATTTGTATATCTAAAACATAGTGGTTATTGTCTTATTGATTCTTTGACTTGAAACGTTTCACGAATTCAGGAGATACATTCAGTGCGGCCTGTAGAACCGATGGAGATAAAGCCACCCAAGCCGATGTACTCCCAGCTAATTGCCCCAGCATCGGCCTGCAACCGAAATTACTCATCAATGACCAAAAATCAAATATATATATATATGGAAAGAATAGGAATAATTACCTCGCAATACTCCATGAAGTGTGATCTAATTATAGTAATATGTACCCCTTTATGATGAGAGAAATTACAATGGCACATACCGTTAATTTAGCTAACTAAAAATTTAACGAAGTTTGTGTAATGGTCTTATAATTTTTCAATCATTTCATCACATATTTAGGGGGTGTAACTATTATATTACTCCGCCTCCATTTAGTTTTCCATTAGTTGAACAAATTGCAAATTTGTAAATTCCCAAAGCATATGAGGGATGTTGAAAATGGACCTTGAACCTAACTCAACCTCAAAAACAAACTTATGAGGTGAGGATCACCGAAAAACATATAAAAAGATCACAACCCATGTGCTTTTCTGATGTGGGATTTTAATACGCTCCCACACACCCAAAAAGGAATTTTTGGAATATGGAAATAACATGAAATTGGTGACCCAACAATACTAGGTAATCCCATATCAAGGATGGGTTTGGCTCTGATACCAAATTGAAAATGGACATTGGACTTAACTCAATCTCAGCTTTTGGAGTAAGGATTGCCAATAGCTATATAAATAGACCACAACCCTTACACTTTTCCGATATAAGATTCTAACAAGGCATTACGACAAACCTCATGGGATGTTGAGGCAATTAACCCCCAAAAAATAAAATAAAAAAAAATTTACCCCAAACTCACCTTGAAGAAGTTGTGACACAAAAAAGTTCCAATCCATCTTCATTTGTTAATAGAGCCACAGCAAAGTATTTGGGCACCACAAATAACTGATCTTTATGCACACTTGAATCCAACACTCGTGTACCATTAAGGCCAACAATTTGAACCCTCCTACTGCCTTTTATGACATAAATGATTCGAAAAGATCCATCCGTACTATAAGAAGGTTCTAGGATAGCATTTGGTCCAAGTCTCACCAAACTCCCACTAAGCCCAATCTTATCAAGAACTGGAAAGTTTTCTGCTGTAATTAAGCTGTAATCATTAAGATTGAAAACATATTCATCTTTGTTGCATTTCGATTGAGAAGGCATATTTATTTCTGGTCCAACTTTGAAAATTAATGCATTAGTCTGGCTTTTTGCGAGCTTTACTGCATCGGCTTCGTTAAAATCATATATTTTGCTTATAAAATCAGTTGAAAAGCCTCCCAGGAAACCAAGGGCTCCAGTGAGAAAGAAGTAGTGGAATTGGCCTGTTGGATTAAAAGATTTGCTGCTTTTGCCCAGGAATATTACGGTGGTGTCGGAATCTCCACCGTTGAACCACCATGAAATTATGCCCTCGGCCACCGGGATAGCGTCTCCTTCGTTGATTATGAGGACTTTTTCTTGTGGACTGTTTGGTGATACGAGCCCAACCGTGCATGTACCTAAGTAATCCAAAATTAGTGCAATCTTGTTAAGTAGTTCATTAGTTGAAATAATTATATTTAATTTGAAAAATTAAATTAAAAATTGCAAAAACTTAAAACCGACTTAACCAATAAACTGATTTTTCCGATCTTTCCAAGTTTTAAGCTGCTACTGTTTTCTTCCAAGCATTCAAATGCCAAATTTAACTTTAATTTTCCTTTTTCTTTTTCTTCTGTATAGACAATTCTTGTACGAACTGGGTCTGTAAGTACTTAAATAAATAATTTATATAAGTGATGTAATTATGGGTAAAAAATTATTCTAGACCACTAGTTTTCTACGGGCATATATGCAATATTAATGTTAATAACAAGTAGATCCTCAATTTTAATAAATGTTTTATATGTTTTTTTTTTGATAAATTGTTTTATATGTTATTTCATTTTGATAAATATATAGTTACTGAAATTCATCAAATATCAATAGATTATACAGGAGAAATTATAAGAAGATATTTAAAATAAATTATTCAGACGAAATAATAATAGCACAAATGTTAATTTAATCTGCCATTAATGACGATTTGTTTGAATCGTACAGCTGATGAGCAGAATTCCACAAGCATTAAATATTGCGTTACGGTCACTATATACATGCACATATTTGTTGAGTTTATTGTATATCTTTATTCGTCATAATTAATTGATTTTTGAAATGTATTAAAGTAAACAAATTGAAACTTGAGTCTCACTCATTCTTATAGTTACATTTAAAAGAAAAAATTCACTTAAAAAAATCCATTTTGGATATAGGTGATATATCGAGCCATATATTTTAGATCCTAAACACTGAAAAGTGAGTCCATTTTCAAGGTCCAAAACAGGACCCAATAACCATTATGGCACACAGCCAGGACCGTTCGAACCAACCGAATCTCAAATTTGGGATCATGGCCAAATTGGCCAACATATCGCAGATTGAGTCATGCCATGTTAGCCAATAGTGTTCTGATATATTGTGACTCTAAAATACTCATGGTTCAGTTATAATTCGGCATATTGAATTGTGCCAGTTAGTGCATAGTATTCTGACATCGCGACTCTGAAGAATTAATGATCTAGTCATAATCTGGTATGCAATTTTGGAATCACTCACTCTTTAAATTCTCCATATCCATATTACTAGAAAATGAATAGACATGACTCGACTATCAAAGGGTCTTTATTGATTGTAAACAGATATCTCTATATAACAAATGTAGTTATAAGTAGTACTAACCTTGGACAACGTAACCAATCTTGTTAGTGTCGGCATAGTGAGGCAGAGCAAAGCCACGAGGCTGCAAAACCAGTTTTCCAGCGCCTAGCTCCGCCTCGGCTAGCACCGAAAATTTAGCACCCGTCCAGGCGTAGTATCCACCGCCTTCTCCTTCATAGATGGTGGTGTCAGCCAATTGGGGGGACAAATTCAACTCCATGGAAATGGCAGCTGCAATAGTATGTTCAAGTAAATACTTGGATGTTAAGGTACATGAAAAAACTTGCAACATATGCCCCTATTTATAATAGAAGAAGAACGTATCAAAAAAGATAATAATAATAGAGGAGGAAGAAAGTCAACACAGAGCTGGGTCCACCAGAGATCATATTTAATATTTAGGCACAGTATTAAATGCACAACATGACTAATCCATCACTAATAAAACATTTGCACAGGTAAGATTTTATTCTGACAATATTTTTAACAATTTGTCACGGAATATTAACATATTTAATAAAGGTACAAAAATTGTGTGAATGTTATTTGTGACGAATTTGTGATAAATGTTTAAAATAATTTTTTAATTAGTGATTAAAAATTTATTCATGAAAAGGAGTTTTATAATGGGCTAATATAATGATTAAACAAAATTTTATCACAAAATTAATTTTGTTTGTGATGGATTTCATAAAATTTGTGATAGTTTTTTATTTTTATTTTTAACAATGGAGGGGATGCTTTGTCAGGGTAAACTGCATAAAACACTCATATGAAATTGCGAATTAGCACATATCATCATGTAGTTAAATATGACTCAAAACATTCTCACGTCTTAGAAAAAAAAGAACAATCCACCCTTTTTTGGCGCGTGAATTCAACCTTCGAATTTGTGAGAGTACAATTGGTTTTAAGGATGAAAATATCTATTTTACCCCTAAACAGAAAAATAGAAAATGGGAATTTTCCTATCCTTTTTCATCATCTTCTTCACAATATAGCCATCCCTTTGAAGCCCCAAATCTCCTCTCCATCCATCAGTAGCATCCCCTTCTTCATTTGACCACTATTTTTGGTTGTTTGTGTTATTGAAATCCGTCAATGACACCCCGTCAAGGAGAAATAACATGATAAGAAATTTGGACTTAAGGTATCCTTCCACAACTTGTATTCGGCAAAATGAGCTCGAATCTAACTCTTATGATAGCTATGGGTGTTCTGGCGAAGAGACATGAATTGTGGTGAGGAGGTTTTAAGTTTTCTTATGTTATTGGAACTGAGGAATATTATAGTAGAAAGGACCGTTTAAAACTTAAACATGGCACACAACCCCGTGCGCTATCTGAATTTTAAAAATGGCACATAGACCTGAAATCACTCGCTACACTCCTCAATTAGTGCAATAAATCCTAGAACCAAAATGCTTGCTTTGATTTTCCTTGGTTGTGCAAGCTCTAGTTCCGCCAAGTCGCAAGAGAGAGATTTTGAGAGTGAAATTGTGGCTTATAGGATGAAAAAATTGGGCTAAGTTTGTCCTGCACATGAAATTACTGTTCTTTGGATGTGAGTTTGAAGGTGGGGGCAGTGTTAGTTTAGCAAAGATTTTTAATAAAAACGAAAATGGGGCGAATGTAGTTATTTTTGAAAATCATGAGGGTGTTTTGAGAAATATTTAACTATACGGGGATTGATGTGATAAATCACTATTTCACAGGGGATTTTAAAATTACCATGGTCCCTTAAGTCGAATGACTAATTATATGCACTATCGTAAGATAGTGCATAATCCTTCACCGAATGCCACTATGGGTATCTCATGGAATTCTCTATATTGGGTCTCTCAGTAAACTTATTCTTCTAACAAGTACCTACTAACATGCACTGGTGTCAGGTACATCGATTACCCATGAAATGGGACAATGATTCAACTCCTTGTATCATGCATCGTTAGTGCAAATCTATCCAAATCCAAGATGCCCTCGTGTCAAAGATTCTTTAACTTGGAGAATTTAAGATCAAAACATCTAAAGACTAGTTTCATAATCGCCATCATATACGTGACCTAGCCTCATAGCTTTATATGATCTAGAGGACTCCTTCCATATCAATTGTTGATGAGACAATTTACGAAGATATGAAGAAGATGACCATTTTTATTTATATTGCAAAAATAAGACTATTTACATAAGAGCAGTAATTATAAAGCCACATCTAATTAGCTGTTGGGCACTACTCTGACATAAAAATCATTGCTAAGCTCAAAGTATTTCAAAAGAATACTTCATAGACATATTCAAGAGATTAATATTAATCGGTAGAGGAATATAGCGTAAAATAAGTTCAATAAACGATTTGCTTTAACTTTGGACATAAAAAAAAATTATTCATAAGCTTTCAAAGTATTTTAAAGAGATGAAATATGGACTTAAAAATAACAAAGAGGTCAAAAATAATATTCTAGGTTCTGTCTCGGACGTGTCCGCGCTAAAAAAAAACAGGTGCGGAAGTGGAGAATCGGCCGAGGCTATTGCCTTCGGCGCGCTGCGCACTGTTCATCGTGCATGAACAATAATGTGAACAGTACTTTTTTTTTGGCTGCTTTTAAAATTCGATTTTCCAGTGTTTCTTCTTAAATATGATTTATTGAAATTCAAGTCTAAAAAATTAGAATTTCAAATTTTATTATTTACAAGATTTAATAAAATATTATCTCCAATGTCCGAAAAATCCGATTTTTCTTAAGTTTTATTAAGGTTTTCTTTGTCCATGGTCCAAGTCCATACACAGGCCAAGGTTCCTCATCAAGAGAGTTTAAGATCACATATGATTCATTCCACGAGGGAGTTTAGAGCTTACAATCACAATGGAGTACAAGAAAGATCACAAATATATGCTCATGCCAAGGATTTCACAAACTAAACCAAGATAAGCAAACAAATGCAGCAATGATGATTCGATCAAGGAGACAAGGAAACCATAAACTTACAGCTTGTCCTAGTCCTCGATTGAGAGATTTGTTGATCCAAAGATTTAAGTTAGCCACCTAAAACAAATTACATATACATGGGTTAGTCTAAGATTTCATTAACCTTGATTCTTTCATTTCTACTTATACGATACATTGAATATATGTGCTCGAGTTCAAGCTTACCCAAAGGTGTTCTTAGAGAGTGTATCCCTAATCTATCCCCCTTGTCAATGTGGAGTAAATCTCAAAGAGTTTAGTTATTTCTTAAGTAGTGATATATATATATACTTATATATTTGTGTAGGTGTAAGATTTTGTGTGTGAGAGGATGAGAGTGTTTTAGTAGCCAAAGAAGAAATGGTAGACCAAGTGATAGAATTGCAAGAATAATCTTTGATAAAACTTGTTGGATGAATAGAAATGATCTCAAGCTCTAAAACAAGCTTATTTATAGAAGTAAAGAGAGGCATCTTAGCAAAATAGAAATTTGTTAGGGACTAGTAGCTAATTTCTACAAAGCTTCTTGAGAAAACTTGATCATGATTGGTGGATGATCCCCGAAATCATGGAGGTCTGCCAATTTTGCAGCTGTAAAGATCTTTCATTTTTTTTTCCTAAAAGTTGTTGATTTTGGGCCTTCACAATGTTGGGCCGAAATTGGATGTAATTGGGCCATGTTTTGGGCTCGTTTTAGGCCAAAATGGTGCATAGATGAAGTTTTGAATGTTAGGAAAAAAGATTTTCAGAGGTAAAGAAATTATTTTGATGTTAAAACACTTTTGACAATTGCAAAAATGATTTATCATTTGAAAACAAAGAGTTAAAATCTTAATCTAAGAGAATTTTCGGAGTGTAAGGGAAATTCTTTCGAATGTGAGAAAATGTTTTGGTTGTAAGGAACATTTTTATGATTGTGAAAATTATTTGCCGTTAGAATAATAAAAATTTTAAAATTCGATTAGGGGAATTTTCGGGGTGTTACAATACTATTTATCAAAAAAAAAAAAAAATTATAATACTAATTTTTGTGACCGTATCTTAATCTATATTGTGACCAAGCAAAAATTATTATCACTTAAAAAGATATAATTAATGACAAGATGAAAGTCATATTATTTAATACGAATTACTCGTGACAATTTTCACACATTGTGATTTTGGTAACTTATATTATGTTTTTGCAATGATTTTTCTAATGGTTACATCCATAAATAACGGTACCCCAATAAGATAAAAATGAATATTGCCTTCTAGATGACAATATCAAAATAAAATAATGGTGAGGTACATGATTTCAAAATCATGAATTGTTTCGTTATGTGGTTGGGCTCACAAGATATTTATAGAAAACTCTGAAAATACATAAATAGATAAACTGTCAAGCTGTCGTTTCTCCTTTTTCCTTCCTCTTTTTATTCATTTAAGATTAGCAATTCTATATATAAAACGCATCAAAAGGTCATTACAATGCAAAGAGTAAAACCGGAATCAGGAAAGATGGAAGATAAAGAGCGATATTTTTTTGCGGTGGTAGAGAATATTATCATATAAATATAAATAAATATATATATATATACACACATATATATTAAGTTGGGAAGGTGAAGATTGGAAATTGAACCCTACACTTTTCTTCACAAAAAGAGAGAGAGTGTGTCACTTCATGCAAGGTATGGTGATATTATTATAAATAGTTTTTGAAAATTTATAAGTTATTAGTTGGGACCTGGGAAATAAACTTTTTTCCTTGTACTATATATATATATATATTTCATGTAATACATATATGCAATATCATACTTTTTTTTCTTGAAATAACACAAAATTTATAAATTACTACATTTTAAATTTTCACTAAAAATTACTTTCAACTCGTCAAAATACTTTTCATTCGTTACTTAATAAGATGCCCTAAAAAGCATTTTTACTGACAATTTAAGGTACCATATAAATTAAGAAATACATACTAACATTTTACTAGTGTTTGATAGTTCTAGAATTGATCCCTGTCTAGCACAGTAGAAATCTGTGATCAGTTTAATAATAATTGGTTGAGGCAAAAGTCGAGCTCTCTGTCTTTAAGATAAATTAGCCACTCCCGGGTGCTTAGGGTTCACTGGCTATCGTCTCTCAAGATACAAAAACCACGTCAAGCAGTAGCTGAACTACAAACCCCTTAACCTATCGAACTAAGTAACGTACTAGAATTCTATCTTTGAGTACTCAAAATGTATGGAGTATGTTATATGCTATGATGAACCAGATGCAAAATGAAGCAAACATGAGTCTTAATTAAAGGGATTTTAGGGGTAGCCAAGAGGACACTGCAAAGAAAACCACCAATTATTGCAGTCACTAATTATATCCTTTTAGCCGCCACAGCAGCTGGAAAGACATAGTCACCGGAATTGGAAGGATGGAATTCTAAGAGTCTTAAGTTGGAACGACACTGCTTTAAGGTTCCAGACTCGGTTCCAGAAGAATCTGGACCATTCCAGTGAAAGAATTGGAAGTGATACACTTTATCCAATTAGCTCAATGAGCCAGGCTCAAGTTTGGTCCAAAAATATAATTTTGGACCTAAGGACCAAACCAAACCAAAGCAAGTCAAACCAGGCCCAGCCTAGCAGGCCGGATGGACGGGCAGGCGGGGCGTACACATGTGTGGTTTAGATCGAACCCATTAGCATGTAGGTCATCTCCCCTCTAAACACTTGTGGTACCCCCAAGGGGCCCAACTCTTTACTCATCACTTGAGCCATTTATCTTGGTCCACATTTCACTCAAAATCCAATGTGGGATAAATGTTTTTTTCCTTTCCAAACTTTTGAGTTTGTCCCCTTTAGTTTGACTAAAGAGGACAAGCTCAAAAGTTTGAGAAGAAAAAGAGCATTTATCCCACATTGAGTTTTGAGTGAAATGTGGGCTAAGGCTCAAGTGAGGAGTAAAGGCTTGGGCCCTTGGGGATACCACAAGTATTTGGAGGGAAGATGACCTACATGCTAGTGGGTTCAATCCAAATTACCCACGCAGACGCTGCCTGCTCGCCAGTCCAGCCAACTCGGCTTGACTCGGCTAGGCCTGGGCCTGATGTAGCGTGGCGTGGCTTGGCTTCGTTTGGTTTGGGCCTTAGGTCCATAATTATATTTTTTGGACCAAACTTGGGCGTAGCTCATTGAGCCTATTGGATAAAGTGTCTCCTCCAGTTCTTCCACCAGAGTGATTCAGAGTCTTTTGGAACTGAGTCTAGAACTTTGAACTAATGTTTTTCCAGTTGAAGGCTCTTCGAATTTTATCCTTCTAGCTTCAGTGACTGTGTCTTTCCAGTTGTTGTGGCGGTTGAAAGGGTGTAATTAGTGACTGCAATAATTGCTGTTCTTCATTACAGTGCCCTCTTAGCTACCCCTAAAATCCTTTTAGTTAAGACTTACATTCACTTCATTTTGCATCTGGTTCATCATAAGCATACAGTATACATAAGAAATTTTGAGTCCTCAAAGAGAGAGTTCCAGTATGTTATTTAGTTCGATTGGTCAAGTGATTTGTAGTGCTGCTATCGCTTGATGAGGTCATCATATCTTTAGAGATGATTGCCAGTGAACCGTAAGCACCTGGGGGGCGCTAATTCGTCTTAAAGACAGAGACGCGGCTCTTGCCTTGACCAACCATTGTTTAACTGATCACAGATTCTGTTGTACCGGACAGGAATCAATTCTAAAACTAACAAGGCGTGGATACTTCATGTATTTACAAACAAATTTAAGTAAGGACCCTTTACTTGTCTTCATTTTGGATGCATATTATTATTTTATGCTTTATTTGTTCCATATCTCAAACATGTTATTTTATATGCATCGTTATTTTTATATACTTATTATGTGCTATCTTAATATTTGATTTGTGGAATATTATTTTGCCTTCGTACTATAAAGAAAATAATTATTAAGGGATGGACAGGACTATGTTTTGCTGGGCAGCAGAGGGCTTGCCGGTCTTAAAAAAGTTCACGCTATCCACTGTCCGAGTGCCCCATGCATGTGATGAAGAATTCCATGGTGGCGTGGTCGTAGGAAAATTGCATATGTTCAGAATATGCTGCAAGGATGCCACCTTGTATGGAGAGATAAGAAAATACTATTGATTGGGGTTACAAAGTGATAGCATCAGCTAAACTCTCTGTATTCTATATCGTTATGTTGTTTTCACTAAGCATTTATTTGCTTACGTGATAATAATTGTGCTATATGAATAACTGCGTCACTGTCACACACGATCCTTATTGAGCTTATAACTCACACCTTACTTATGTGTAATATAGATGCTCTAGAAGAATATCAAGTGCCATAGCGGGAGATGCAGGATTAGCGAAAGAAAGGGAAAATGGGAACCTTGTATGTGTTTCTAATATAGAAAGTTTGAGAGTATCTTGTGATAGTGGCATTTAACTTTTGCTATTGCCATGTATTTTGGTCTACGATATAAACGCAATCTATGTATTTTAGTTTGCACTCTTGACACTTGTTATCCAATTTTATATTCCAATATATTCTTCCTTCTTAGATGTTAAATTCCCCGCTTGATCAGCTATTTTAATCATAAACTTCTAATAAAACTAGTCTCACCCTAGGTGAATCTATTGATCCATTTGGGGCATGACATAAAACATCAATATTATTGCTTTATGTAATTGCAAATTTTAAAATTAAAATCATAAAAATTAGTCATTATGTTACGTTCCTACTTATGCATGTTACAAAGGATGTGGGTTCAAGACTTTCAGGATGATTCTAACGCTGCTTCGAACGAACCATTTTGAAGATTTAAATAGAATGCATTAAGATTTTTGTCCTTAAGTAGAATTATTATTAGTGTTGTAAAGTACATTCATTTGGAATGATCATTTATAAGTGACGTTGATAATGCCTTATAAAACTTAATGATTTCATTTAAGTCAATGCTATTTATATGTTCCTCTATTTCTTTATGTTGGTTATAGCTGATTATAATTAATAGAAATAATTTTTTGATGTTATATAATTCAAAAAATTTAAACTTTGACGCATGAATCAAATAGATACTAGAGCTTTAAGTGAACATCGGATATGATATATAGTGCTCTTTACTTGGTTTATAGAGAGACTGTTGGAAAATGGTCTTCTTTGACTAAATAATCAAGTGAGCTCGGGCTTTAATTTTTAAAGAAATCTGTGATTGTCGTAATCTACACCACGAGTAGATGTGAAAAATGTGTTTGGTTGGAAGAAACTAATTTCGGGTGAATGAGAAATTAATACTAAAGTGGGCTACTTGAAAGTTGATTAAATGGGACAAGCTCAAGAGTTTGGGAAAGAAAAGAGCATTTATCTCACGTTGGGTTTTGAGTGAAATGTAGACCAAGATAAATGGCTCAACTGAGGAGTAAAGGATTGGGCCCCTTGAGGGTACCACAAGTATTTGGATGAGAGAGGACCTATATACTAGTATGTTCAATCCAAACCACACATGCGCGTGCCGCCTACCTGCTTGTTCGGCTGGCTCGGCTGAACTTGGGCTTAGGCCTGGCCTGGCTTGGCTTGGCTTGGTTTGGTTTGGTTTGTGCCTTAGGTCCATAATTATATTTTTTGACCTAACTTGCGCATGGCTCAATGAGCCAATTGGATAAAGTGTATCTCCTCCAATTCTTCCATCGGAATGGTCCAGAGTCTTCTAGAACTGAGTCTGGAACTTTAAAGCAGTGTTGTTCCAACTTAAGACTCTTCAAATTCCTTCCTTCCAGCTCCAGTGACTGCGTCTTTCAAGCTGTTGTGATCACTAAAAGGATGTAATTAGTGACTGCAATAATGGTGGTCTTCATTGCAGTGTCCTCTTAGCTATCCCTAAAATCCCTTTAATTAAGACTCATGTTCACTTCATTTTGCATTTGGTTCATCATAGCATACATCATACTTCATACATTTTAAGTCGTCAAAGAGAATAGGCCAAGTGGTTTGTAGTGCTGCTACCGCTTGACGTGATCGTTGTATATTACTAGACGATAGCCAGTGAACCGTAAGCACCTGGGCGGGGCAAATTCATCTTAAAGACAGAGAGTTTGGCTCTTGCCTCGACCAACCATTGTTAAACTAATCACAGATTTATATGATACCAGACCAGAATCAATTTCGAAACTAACAACTTTGAGATGAATTAATTCTGTGATCAACGACTAACCAGACTACTGCTCCTTCAATTGTTGCTACCCCCGTTGCTCCACTAGTTCCAGCACCGACTATAGTTCAAGGAGAAAAACCAAAAAAGTTCATGGGGTGGACTTTAAGAGGTGGGTAGCAAAAGATGCTGTTTTACGTCATGACCTTGAGCCTTGTGAGGTTCTTGAAAGAGGATGCCCCCATTGTGCTTGAAAGGAAAACTGATTCCTAGAAACGGGCAGCTTTTGATGCCTTGAATCACAGTAACCTCATGTGCTGGAATTATATCCTAAACAAACCGGACGATTCTCTGTATAATGTCTACAATCCAATTAAGACAGCTAAAGAGCTGTGGGAGTCACTTGATAAGAAATATCGAACTCAGAATGCTGGCTTCAAAAAGTTTATGGTTGGAAAATTTCTAGACTACAAGACGGTAGACTTGAAGTCTGTCATGAGTCAAATCCAAGAGCTGCAGATCATTTCTGCATGAGATCCATGCTGAAAACATTGTCTTAAGTGAGCCCTTCCAGGTAGCTACAATGATCAAGAAGCTACCACCATCATGGAAGGATTTCAAGAACTATCTCAAACACAAAAAAAAAGAGATAGGACTTGAGGATCTGGTCATCAAACTAAGGATTGAGGAGAATAATCGAATGTTTGAGATAAAAAAAAATATAGGCAATACTTAGCTAGAAGCTAAGGCTAACCAGGTGGAACCAACCTCAAATACAAGCAAAAGGAGAAAGCATCAGGGTTCCGATCAGAATAAAAAAGGCAAGAAGGCCTTGAAGTTCTAGGGGAACTGTTATAATTGTGAAAAACCAAACCACAAGGCCAAAGACTACAAGCTTCCAAAGAAAACTAGTCAAACCAGGCTTATATGACCGAATAGAAGTCGATGCCATTGGACTTGTCGGAGGTGAATCTCTCGGTGGTGGTTTTTGAAACCAACCTCGTGGATAGTTCGAGAAAATAGTGGATTGACACTGGTGCGACCCGACACATTCGTTCTGACAAGTTAATTGCTTTCACTTACACTCCTATCACTGGAAGGAAGTTGTACATGGGTAACTCCATAACATTTGACATTATCGATGTAGGCAAAGTTATTTTGAAGTTGACCTCGGCAAGGAGTTGAAACTGAATGATATACTTCATGTACCAGACATACAGAAGAATCTAGTGTCATGTTCTTTGTTAGTGAAAAGTGGTTGTAAGCTTGTATTTAAGTTTGACAAACTTGTAATCACTGATAAAGGCCAGTTTGTAGATAGAAACTATGTTGAAAATGGGCTGTTCAAGTTTGATATAATGCCTGCAACCAAAAATCTTGAAATGAATAATAAAGCCTCTAGTTCAGTTTACTTTACTGAGTGTTGTGATTTATGGCAATCCAGACTGGGACATGTTAATTTTAACACTCTTCGGAGACTAGTAAACCGGAAACTATTGTCCCCAATCAAATTGGATGCAAATCACAAGTGTGAAATTTGTGTTGAAGTCAAAATGGCTAAAGCTCCATTTCACTAGCTGGAAAGGAGTACCACACCTCTGGAACTGATACACAGTGATATCTATAACTTGAAACTTAAGGTGGGAAAAAGTATTTTATTACTTTTATCAATGATTGCACAAGATTTTGCTACGTATATCTGTTACAAAGCAAGATGAAGCATTGGAAGCATTTAAGTGCTATAAGAATGAGCTTAAAAATCAACTTGGCAAACGAATTAAAGTAGTCCGTAGTGATAGAGGTAGAGAATATGGAGAACCGTTTAATGAATTCTGCCTGGAATCTGGCTTTATTAATCAAACAATGGCTTCTTACTCACCTCAATCAAATGGAGTTTCTAAACGCAAAAAAATTGAACTCTTAAAGAGATGATGAATGTTATGTTGATTAAAAATGGGTTACCTCAGAACATGTGGGGGGGGGAAGCAATTCTCTCAGCTAACTATATTTTGAACAAAATACCTTACAAAGGTATAAATAAAACCCCTTATGAGTTATGGAAAGATCACAAACCTTCCTACAAATATGTCAAAGTGTGGGGGTGTTTGACTAAGGTGGAAGTACCAAAGCTAAAATACGTAAAGATAAGGCCTAACATTGTCGATAGCATTTTCATCGGATATGCAAATAACAGTAGCGCTTATTGATTTTTAGTGCACAAATCAGCAATGCCAGGTATAAATGAAGGGATGATCATTGAATCTAGAAATGTTGTTTTCTTTGAGGATATCTTTCTTTGTAAAGAAAGGGAAGATGGGAGTTCTCAAAAATGAACTCATAAATCCACAAGTGGTTCTTATCTTAATGAAGAACCTAAATGGAGCAAGAGGTTTAGAATGGCAAAGTCGTTTGGGATGGATTTTCTAACTTATGTATTGGAAAATGAACCTTGGACAATTAGTGAAGCATTGTCCAGTCCAAAAGCACTTTTCTAGAAAGAGGCTATCAGTAGTGAAATAGAGTCTATCATGCAGATCACACTTGGGATGTAGTTAATCTCCCAACGTGCCACAAACCATTAGGCTGCAAGTGGATTCTCATAAGGAAATATAAGGCCGATGGCTCTATTGACAAATATAAGGCAAGGTTGGTAGAGAAAGGTTTCAAACAAAAAGAAGGAATTAACTTCTTTGACACATACTCACCTGTGACAAGAATCACATCTATCAGGGTGCTGGTTGCAGTGGCAACTTTGTATAATCTTAAAATACATCAGATGAATGTGAAACAGCTTTCTTGAATAGTAAGTTGGAAAAAGAAATCTATATAAAATAACTTAAAGGGTTTGTTGTTCCAAGGCAAGAAAAGAAAGTGTGCAGACTTGTTAAGTCATTGTACGGACTTAAACAAGCTCCGAAGTAGTGGCATGAGAAATTTGACAAGACAATATTGTCAATTGGCTGCAAGATAAACGAGAGCGATAAATGTGTTTATGTTAAAGGCACTCAAAGTGAGTTCGTTATAGTATGTCTGTATGTAGACGACATCCTGAGAATGGGTAGCAGTCATGGTATTATTCTGGCTACCAAGAAAATGCTTATGAAGCATTTTGACATGAAAGACATGGGCTTAGCAAATGTTATATTGGGGATTAACATCGTTAGAACATCCAAAAGACTGGTTCTAACGCAATCTCATTATATTGAGAAAATTCTCAATAAGTTTAATGTGTATGATATTTCTCTAGTAAAAATGCCCATGGATTTAAGTCTACATTCGAGCAAGAATTCCGATAAACCCGTATCTTAAGTGGAATACTCGAGAATAATAGGAAGTTTGATGTTTCTAATAAACTGCACTCACCCCAACATTGCGTGCTCTGTAAATAAGTTAAGTAGATTTACGAGCAGCCCAAGCAATGATCACTGGAAAGCTTTGATGAGGGTACTTAAGTTTCTTAAGTACACAATGGATTACTAGTTGCACTATACAAGGTATCCAGCTATACTAGAAGGGTACAGTGATGCAAACTTGATATCTAACATGAAAGACATAAAGTCCACGAGTGGTTATGTTTTTACCTTGGGTAGAGCTGCTATGTCTTGGAAGTCCTCTAAACAAACATGCATAGCTCAGTCTACAGTGGAGTCCAAGTTCTTGACTTTGGACAATGCAGGGGAAGAAGCAGAGTGGCTTCGTAATTTCCTAGAGGACATTCCGTGTTGGCCTAAGCCAGTCTCTGCTATCACAATTCACTATGATAGTCAAGCAGCAATTAGAAGAGTGCAGAGTAGTATGTACAATGGTAAGTCTCATCATCTAAGATGGAGACATAATACCATAAGGCAATTGATCTCGAATAGAGTAATCTCGCTTCACTAAGTCAAAGAAGAATTTGGCGAATCCGTTAACAAAAGGCCTACGCAGAGATCAATCAAAATACCTATTAAGGGAAATGGGATTAAAACCTATAAATTAATAACTAACATAGCGGAAACCTAACCATGATGACTGGAGATTCTAAGAACTTGGTTTAATCGGACAACGAAGCTATGGAGGTTGTGTGAGAACTTAGGAGTTTACTCCAACCCGTTCCTATGATGAAAAGTGTTGCTTGCACAAGGGTACAATGGTGAGTTTCGACTCTTAATAATTCCCAGGCTAGAACAGCGGGGTATTGTAGGATACTCTTAATGGGAGATCACCTATATAAGTGTGAAGATGGGCCACTTTATTGTAAACACTTATGAATCTAAGATCATGGCCAAAACAGACACAATCATGAGAACTAAAAACATAATGAGGGTTATTGTGTGCGTACTGTTGTCTTGGCTTATATCAATGGCTTAATAGTTCAAGACATCACATTCACTGATTAGCCAATTAAGTCCAATAGTACTCTACTGAGGAAGCAAATCCATAAGCTACATATCCTGATACAATAACTCTTCGTCTGGACTCTCTTTTCTGTCTGCATGAACATATGCATACTCATATGTGTTAATTTCTATTCATGTGAAGGATTGTTGGAAATTAGTCTTCTTTGACCAAATAATCAAGTGAGCTTGGGCATTAATTTCCAAAGAAATTTGTGATTTTTGTAATCCACGCCGTGGGTAGATATTGACAATGTGTTTGGTTGGAAGAAACCAATTTCAAGTGAATGAGAAATTAATGTCAAAGTGGGCTTCTTGAGAGTTGACTAAAGGGGACAAGCTCAAAAATTTGGGAAGGAAAAAAGCATTTATCCCACATTGTGTTTTGAGTGAAATGTGGACTAAGATAAACGGCTCAAGTGATGAGTAAAGAGTTAGGCCCCTTGGGTGTACCACAAATATTTGGAGGGGAGAGGACCTACATGCTAGTAGGTTCGATCTAAACCACACATCTGCGCGCGTCACCTGCCCGTCAGTCCGACTGGCTGGGCTGGGCCTGGGCTTGGTTTGACTTGGTTTGGTTTGGTTTGGTTTGATCCTTAGGTCCAAAATTATATTTTTGGACCGAACTTGGGCCTGGCTCATTGAGCTAATTGGATAGAGTGTATCTCTTCCAATTCTTTCACCGAAATGGTCCAAAGTCTTCTGGAGCCTTAAAGCAGTGCCATTCCAACTTAAGACTCTTAGAATTCCGTCCTTCCAGCTCTAGTGACTATGTCTTTCCAGCTTTTGTGGCTGCTGAAAGGATATAATTAGTGACTGCAATAATTGGTGGTCTTCATTGCAGTGTCCTCTTGGCTACCCCTAAAATCCCTTTAATTAGAACTCATGTTCACTTCATTTTGCATCTGGTTCATCATAGTATACAACATACTCCATACATTTTGATTCCTCAAAGAGAGAATTCCAGTACGTTACTTAGTTCGATAGATCAAGGGGTTTGTAGTGCTGCTACCGCTTGACGTGGTCATTGTATCTTAGGAGACGATAGCCAGTGAACTGTAAGCACCTAGACAAGGCTAATTCATCTTAAAGATAGAGAGCTCAACTTTTGCCTCAACCAATCGTCATTAAATTGATCACAGATATCTATTGTGCTAGACAGGGATCAGCTGTGATCAATTCTAGAACTATCAGACACTAGTAAAATCTCAGTACGTATTTCTTAATTTATATGTGTGAG
>JACFYI010001639.1:32967-44804 GCA_014898755.1 Handroanthus guayacan
GTAGTATCCACCGCCTTCTCCTTCATAGATGGTGGTGTCAGCCAATTGGGGGGATAAATTCAACTCCATGGAAATGGCAGCTGCAAAAGTATGTTCAAGTTAATGCTTGGATGGTAAGGTATGAATAAACGTACAACATATGTAAGATTAAAAAAGAATTTATCAAAAAAGATAATAATAATAATAATAGAGGAGGAAGAAATTCAACACAGAACAGGGTCCACGAGAGATCAGATTTAATATTTAGGCACAGTATTAAATACACTACATGACAAATCTATCACTGATAAAACATTTGTACAAGTAAGATTTTATTACATGTAGACAGTATTTTTAACAGATTTTGTGACGGCATACTAACATATTTAATTAAGGTATAAAAACTGTGTGAACGCTTACTTGTAACGAAATTGTGATAAATTTTTCAAACAATTTTTTAGTTAGTGATTAAAAATTTCATTCATAAAAAGTAGTTTCATAATGGGCTAATATTATGATTAAACAAAACTTATGGCAAAATTAATTTTGTTTGTGATGGATTTCATAAAATTTGTGATAGTTTTCTATTTTTATTTTTAACAATAAAGGAGGTGCTTTGTCGGGGTAAATTGCATAAAACCTTCATGTAAGATCGTGAATCAGCACATAAATTCTTGTGTAGTTAGATAAAAAGCACAATTCACCCATTTCTAGCACGTGAATTCAATGTCCAAATTTGTGAGGATATGATTGGATTTTAAGGCTTGAAACGTCTATTTTACCCCTAAACAGAAAAAATAGAAAATAGGAATTTTCCTCCCTCTTTTTCATCATCTTGTTCACAATATAGCCATCTCTTTGAAGCCCTAAATCTCCTCTCCATCCATTAGTAGCATCCCCTTCTCCATTTGACCACCATTTTCTATTGTTTGTGTTATTGAAACTCATCAATGACATCCGATCAAGGAGAAATAACATGACAAGAAATTTGGACTTAAGAAATCCTTTCACAACTTGCATTTGGCAAAATGAGCTCGAATATAACTTCTATGGTAATTATGCGTATTCTAGCGAAGAGACAATGAATTGTGGACTGGTGAGGAGGTTTTAAGTTCTGTTCATGTTATTGGAAATGAGGAAAATTATAGCAGAAAGGACCTTCTGAAACTTA
This sequence comes from Handroanthus guayacan, assembly GCA_014898755.1. Classification (NCBI taxonomy): domain Eukaryota; kingdom Viridiplantae; phylum Streptophyta; class Magnoliopsida; order Lamiales; family Bignoniaceae; genus Handroanthus; species Handroanthus guayacan. The sequence goes on from JACFYI010001639.1 coordinate 34,118, forward strand.
AAATGGCACACAACCCCCTGCGGTATCTGAATTTTAAAAATGGCACATAACCCCCAATAAAATCACTCCCTACACACTTCAATTAGTGCAATGAATCCTAGAACCAAAGTGCTTGCTTCAATTTTCCTTGGCTATGTTTAGATTGCAAACTCTAGTTCCCCGAGTCCCAAGAGAGATTTTGGGAGTGAAATTGTCTTTTGGGATGAAAAAAGTGGGCTAAGTTTGTCTTGCACATGAAATTACTATCAATTGAATGTGAGTTTGAAGGTGAGGGCATTGTCAGTTCAGCAAGTAAAAGTGGAAATGGGACGTGTGACACCTCAAGAATTCCCCAAAAAAAATAAAATCTTGAATTACTGATTTTTCGAATAATAATTCATTTTTTAAAATCATGAACATTGTTTTAATGTTAAAATACGTTTCGTGCATTTAAGTTTTATTTTCGTACCCCGCATCGATCCAAACGAGCCCCAAAAAGTTTCCTAATTAAAAATTGGAATTGCCAATTTTCGAAAATTAATTTGATTTCAATAAAACGATGCACGTTTTGATTCCGAAAATAAATTTCACATGCTCAAAATATTTTCTCACGTCGGAGTCTCGATTTCTTATGCTATTTCAGCCCAACAAGACTTTATTAAGCCCAAAAATTAGCCCAAGATTAATTATACATTTCAGCCCAAATGTTTAAATGTTTAAAAAAAAAAAAAGGAAGACAAGAAATCAGATTTTTGAATCGGTTGCAACGGCAGCATGGTCTGGCCGATTTCTTCACTGATTTTTGGGGATTGGTTGGCTTGATTTTGCTGAATTTTGACCACCACATAGACTCACATCTCCAATATAAATAATGGTTGAAGGGATGTGTTTTTCTTCAGATTTTTCTCACTTTAAATTCTGCTGAAACTTGGCTTTGTTTTTACTTTCTTTTCCCCACCTTTTCTTTCTCTCGGCAGCCGGCACACACTCACACATTGAGCGAAATTGCTAAAGTAAAAAGGGAGAGCTCAAGGGAAACTTAAGGGGTATCTCACTCAATCTTGGTAAGATTAGTACTAGCATGTTAAAATAAGTGATTTGATATGGTTATGTAAGAGTTAACAAATGGTTTGGTTGTCATTTAGGTGATTAACTCAAGTTTGGAACACCTAGCACCTTGTTAAGACCAAGCTTGATCAAGTAAGACTTATGGATCTCCTTCTCTTGTTCTTGATTCCATGTTTCATTCCATGTCTTATATGTTGTTCCATTTCAGAGCTCATAAGTATGTTGTTCATGTTGTTATTGTTGGGTATTGTGAACTCTATTGCCAATGAAGATGGTTTTCTTGGTATATATATGTGTTAATCCATTGACATGAATCTCTTGAGCCCTTAATGTTCTTGAAAATCATGACCTGAGCTTGGGAGTATTATTGAACCAAGGACCATGGACTATGAGGTGGATTTGATAACCTAAAAATGAACAAAAATGAAATATATGGACAAAACGTTAAGTTTTGACTTGATTTTATTTATCAAAAAATTTTTAACCAAATATTATAAACGACGCTTTATAAATATTTATGGACATAAAACAACCCCAAAAATGTAATTTTGAATCAAAAATAAAAAAAAATAAAAAGACGAAAACTCGAAAATTTGGCCGAGACCGAGCGCTTAAGCGCCCAAAACGAGTGCCCAAGCGCCCAGTCAGTGCTCAAGCGCCCGTAATGAGCGCTCAAGCGCCGGGACTGATTGGCCATTTCAGAGACTTAGCGCTTAAGTGCCCGGCTCACTGGAAAATTTATTTGTTTGGAGCGCCCAAACCCGCGCTTAAGCGCCCACTTCAGCTTTTCAAACTTCATTTTTTGGCTTCGTTTGGTTGAACCGAGTCCGTATCCGATCTTTTTAAAGTATGATTAAGTTTTCAAAATGATGAATCCTCTAGTCCATAGTCCAATTCTAGTTTGTTTGAACTAAACGATTGACTAAGCTTCCGAATTGTTCATTTAATTGTTAATAGTCAATCAAAACGTACCAATAGCTTCATGATTTTGGTACATTTAAATTGTCCTGATTATTCATAGCCTACTGTTCTGACTGTCTGTCGGGCCCTAAGGATTTACATGAGTATCGGATTGGACAACGTTGGGTTGTCAATACGAGCCATGTGAATTCTCATCTGTGGGATAATCCGGACGACTCTGGAGGTAGAGTTCTGAAAGGTTATTCTACAGCACGTACGTCGGCTGTACTTTACTGCATTTGTTGCTCCTTCGGGGGTTTGGAGGGATAAGAATTTTATATGAAATGTATTGAAGATATAAGGGTGATAAACCTACCAAACGCTTACTTCTGCTTTATGACTTGAATGTGATACATGTTATCTCTATTTGACTTGATTTGTTATTCTGAATGTTTTGAACTGTTTATTGAAATTACATTCTTGTCTTGTTGCCGAAATGCTCATTATTTGGAACTCTCTTGCTTCTATCCTCTTGCCAAAAGTTTTACTGGGTCAGTGGACTCATGATTCCATAATATCATGTTGGTTCACAGACCGTGGATTCAGTAACTGAAACCCCGTATTAGTAAATGACGTTCCCTTTGAAATTGATGTATATAAGCATGTACTTGGGCACATTGAACGCTTTGATTTAAAATTTGTTAAGAATATATAGATCGTCGACTTGTAATAGTTAGGATATCTGGATATGATATTTTGGTTTAGTTGAAGTTCTCGTTTGAACTATGAATGCGTTTGGCTTGTAATTTCTATTTTGTAATGAATTTTAGAAATTCCAGCCTATAAATTGAAAACATTAAGTTATGGAATTGTATTTTGGGAATTCTTGTTTACGATTATAGAATGTTCCGACTGCGAGTAGCGCACCGGATCTCGGGATGAAATACTCTGGGAACCGGGGTGTTACAGGACGAGTGTGGTTATTTTTGGAAATCATGAGGGTGTTTTGAAAAATATTTAATTGTATGAGAATTTATGTGATAATTCACAATTTCACAGGGGATACTGTGCAATTTACCCTGCTTTGCAATGATAGTTAGCTTTGTTAGTTAACTTCTTCCTATTTTGTCTATTCTTAAGTTTTCTGCACACTGTATTTTAAGACTTGAAGATTTTGAATCAATTTATAATTTGTTTGTCTTTGTTTACATAATTAGATGTAAAACCAAAATTCGTACATATGAATTAATTAGCATATTGAATTTTCTATTTCAAAATAATGTCTCTTTTCATATTTTATACTTTAAATACATGTCACGTGTATTAATATTTTCTTATAGAAATATTTAATGATAAATACAATACATATTATATGTATTTAAAGGCATGGAATAAAAGAAGAAATACCATTTTGGAATAGGGGATCCAATCCGATTAACTCGGATTGGATTTCCTATTTTCAAATAGTGTTTTATTTCATATTCTATGCTTTATTTGCATACCACATATATTAAATATTTTCTTATAAAAATATTAAGTAATGAATACAATACACATGTCATGTATTTAAAAGGCACAGAATAGGAGATGAATACCATTTTGGAATAGAGAATCCAATTTGATTAACTCGTATTGGATTCTCTACTTCAAAATTATATTTCATTTCCTAAAATTTTCGATTAACCAACCAAGTTAACCATAAATATATGGTTTGTTTTGATTAATTTACCAATTAACCTATTCTGTCTTGAGCCATTTTTTTCTTTGTTGACATAATTAAGAGATCATATTCCACAAGCTAGAGCGATAACTTAAAGTCAAAAAGCTGTAACTTAAATTCCAAGAACTCAATCCAAATTCATGCTTAAATTCCAAGAACTCAATTCACTTTTAGAACTTGGTTTTGTATAAACAAGTGAAAGTGGAAAAGCAATAGGCGTGAAAAATACTCAATGCAACTTAAGAGATACGTGACAATCTTTAGAAAATACTACTTTTTATATTTTCAGCTAATTCAATTATTACCATTTTTTGCAAAAAGTTGCACCAAACCAAAAAAATTAATAAAATATTTATATTATATTATATTAATTGTTAAACAAATTAAAAATTAATTGGATAATTCAGTCTCAATTCGATCGCTTAATCGAGATTTTCCAGTTGCTGAAGAATTTGCTGACCCCTGGCGAGTGTGTAGGAGATTTGGATGAATGGAATTTAAAAAGTCCGGAGGGTGAGGAATAGTAGCAGACTATGCGACAAACAAGACTTGTCTTCACAACTGAAATAAATTTCATAAAAGAGCTAATAAATGTAAGTAGCAAGAGCATGTTGAAAATTTTCTTATAAGTCAAAAAAAGAACATCTTAGAAATTCGAAAGATAAAAACAAAAACAAAGAAAAATACCAGAAAAAATCAAAAAAAAGGTAAAAGGGCATTTCTATATGGAGGGGAGTGGGGTGCTACTCAATTGGGTGGTGACCCAACTGTACATATGTCAATGACATTTTGAAAAGTGTTAGAAACATAGGGTGGTGACGCAACTCTACATGTAATACCCTGAGATTTCCCTAATTAAAATTTCGAATCGTCGAATTTCACAAATTAATACGATTGCAATAAAACGAAGAATGTTTTAATTCCAAAAACAAGTTTCACACGTTCTAAATATTTTCTCTCGTTTACATCTTGATTTCTTACAATATTTCAGCCCAATAAGACTTTATTTAAGCCCAAAACCTATCCAAATTTAGCCCAACAATTGGTTCAATAATTAACATTCCAAAAAAATAAATAAATAAATAACAGAAAATCAGATTTGATTTTCTGATGTGAAGAAGCCGCATTCAACCCATGATTCATGGGCTTGGTTTGAGGATTTTTAATGAACAAAAATTGTAGACCAAGTGTTCAGTAACTTTTGCAATTATAAATGGTGGTTGAAGCAAGGTTGTGGGCATTTGTTCTCCAAATTTCTTTGCTGAAAATCACTCCCTTTTCACCTCCCTTCCTCTCCATTTCGGCAGCCTCGTTTGCACACTCACACATTAAGATATTTTTCAAGTGACAAAGGAAATAAAAAGGGGAAGTTAAGGGTATTCACTAAAAATATTTGGTAAGTAATTCTTGGTTTATGACTAAATGTTATGGTAAGTTAAGGTTGAAGTTGATTAAGAACTTGTTATCTTGTGTTTAGACGGTTGATCATTATTCGGATAGCTCGGACTGGTGAACTAAGCTTGGACTAGAGTAAGACTTATAATCCTTCCTTCCTTTTCTTGAGCATATAATCTATTTGTGCCTTATATGTTACTCTTATGTTGAGCTCATAAGAATGTTGTTCATGATTGACATTATGAGTTTTTCATTGATTATAATGTTAATTCCTCATTATATATGCTCAAACCATTGATATGAACATCCTAAGTCCCTTTCGTATCTATGACATCTTGACCTGAACTTTGGAATGATATTGAACCGTGGATCATGGACTAAGAGAAGGATTTGGCGACCTAAAACCGAATAAAAATGAAAGATATGGACAAAACTTTACATTTCGACTTGATTTTTATTTTTCGAAAAATTTGTAACCAAAATTTGTAAATGATGATTTATAAATGTTTTTGAACATAAGAGAACCCCAAAAATGTGATTTTGAGTAAAAAATAAAAAAAATAAAAGGTCGAAAAAATGAATTTTCACTCGAGACCCTGTGCCCAAGCGCTCAGATTTGAGCGCTCAAGCGTCCAGTGAGCACTTAAGAGCTCAAAACGAGCGCCCGTTCAACATTTTAAAACCTCAAAATTTTAATTCCATTCTAGAGGTTGAGGGCTCAAGCGCTCAGACTCGTAGAGAAATCTATTGTTTGGGCGCTCGTTCCAGTGAACTTAAATGCGTTTTCAATTTCTTTTTCAATAAATCGAGTTCATATCTAATCTTTCTAAAATATATTTCCAATTTTGAAACAATGAATCCTCAAGTCCATAGTCAAACTCCCGATTTGTTTTGAATGATAATATTGACCGAAATTCTGAATTGTTTATTTAATACTTTTGGTTAATCAAATACGGTGCCGTGATGACCTACTGATATACTCGATATAATTTGACTATTTCCTGAACCCGTCTGAATGAATACTGTTGGGCCTTGGGAATTCTCAGGAGTATCCGATACGGGCAATATTAGATTGGCTATCGGAACCCTTGGGAATCCCTCACTATTGGGTAGACTGGATGGGCCTTGGAGGTAGGGTTTTGAAAGGCTACCTTAAAGCACGTAGATAGTCGACAGTACTTTTACTGTACTGGCTCTTTCAAGGGTATTGGAGGGATAAGAATGAATTTGTTTGAAGATATAAGGGTGAGAGATATACTAAAACTACTAGATTCAACCTTACAAGACTTGAATGTGATAACTGTTTACTGTGATCGATTTGATTTGACTGTCCTGACTGTACTGAACTGTTTAATTGAATCGCATTCATGTCTATCACTATTCTGTTCATCATTCGTACTCTTCTGTTCTTATTTTCTGTCATGAGTTTTACTGGGTCAGTGGACTCATAATTTCATAATGTCATGTAGGTTCCTAGACCAAGAATTGACTGTCTGGAGCTCTATATAGACTGTGAATTCCCCTTTTGGACTAGTGCATATGCTTAAGCCTATATTACTCATGACTGCACAGTTTTGAATTGATAGAATGTTTTAGTGACCTATTTTGTTTAGCTGGATTGGATTTTGAAATTATCCACTTGTAAGAACATTATAATGGTATAGTAAGTACTGTTTTATGTTTAGTTCCTGTTGTGGTTTTAGAACGTTTTCCGACCGCGAGTAGTGTTCCGGATCATGCGGCAAAATGCTACCGTGACCCGGGGCGCTACACTACATATATCAATGACATTTTGAAAAGTGTTGGAAATTTTGTATATTTTGATTTTTATGTATTGATAATGATTATATATTTGATGTATGTAATTATATGAGTTTTTAAAATATAAAAAATAAAAAGTCTTATTAATTTGAATTGTATAATAATATTTTATTTTTCAATTATTTAGATTATTATATTTAGATTCATGAAAAAATTTAAATTTGTCTTCTATAAAATAATTCCAATTTTTTCTCCATTGATTTGTGAAATTTATCTTACAATTGAGTTGGGAGGTAGCTCACTTTTGTGTAGTTAATTACTATGATTAATGTAGAAGAATTAATGATATGTCTAATAAGATGATACCAAAGAAATTTTATGCACTTTCTTTTGTCTTCTATTTTTATTCTATGATGTTTCCTTAATTATCATAAATCTAAATAATATAAACTAATAAATATTATCAGTACAACACAAATTAAGAAATAATTTCTGTTATATATTGTAAAAAATTATATAATTACATACATTAAATATTTAATTATTATCAATACATAAAAACCAAATGTGTACAATAATTTTTCACCCTTGTCAAAATACCATGGTATATATAAAGTTGGGTGGCCGCCTAATTGCATGGCATTGATCCTACATACTTGGATATGTTTTTCAGAGGAAAGGCCCATTTTAGGAGCCATGTACAAACAACGCATTAACATAGGTTTTGTCTCCTTTGATGCTCTGAATGCGTGTTGAAATTTGAAAATAGCAATCGCTTCTCGAGCTTATCTGGTTGGGACCACAGAAGTTTTTGGGCGATTTTGGAAAGACACATATATGAGCCGCCTTGTTTCCTACTTTTGGTACGTTCTCATGCGTAAACGTCATAAATTTATTTTTCTTTGAGGGATGGCCCATAAAATTTGTACTATTTCTAGAGCAATTATTATTTTTATTTTAAGTATATGTGCAAATATAATTACTTATTTACATTAAATTTTGTAATTATTACATGAATTTCTGCTAATTATTAATTTTTGGCCATACATCATTGTTTTCCTATATGAAATCAAAACATTATTTTTCATTCGTACAAAGATATTTTAAAGGTCACATCAATCATTTCATAAAATACATGCTAGGAAAATATGACCTCACGAAAAACAAAAAAAGAGAGAGAATAGCAATTTGTACGGATTATTATTCATTCCACATGCTTCAATTCAGTACACACACACACATATATATATGATTAAATTTTGATTGTCAAATGAAATAAGTTTATGAATTTTAAGTAACAAGGAGCAAACGAATTGTTTGCAGGTTGTTGCTTATAGGTTGGTGTTATATATTTTTTTGCATTTATTACAAGAAAATATAGTATTAGTTATAATAACATATTACGTAATATAAATTTTTTTATTAATTATATATAATAACTTGCAAAAAGAATATTTTGTCACAATAATAGTTTTAACAAACATAGTAGTAACGACAAGTCATTTGTCCCAATTGATAATTAGTGACACATGTCACAAAATCATAGTGATGATCTTTATTATCGCAATATTGTCTATATACATGTCAAAAAAAAAAAAATTTATAATACTAATTTTTATCACTATTCTTAATTATTATCACTTAACAACATATAATCAATGACAAAATGTCATGAAAGTCATTATTATTTATTACACATGACAATTTTCGTAGTTCGCATATTGTCATTTAAGTTTTAGTAACTTATATTATGTTTTTGCAAAGATTTTCCTAATGCTTAATTCCACAATTGTGGTACCTAACAATATAAAAATGAATAATGCCTCTACAGATGACAATATCGAAATAAAACAATGCGAGGTATATAATTTCAAAATCTTGCATTGTTTCGTTATTTGGTTGGGGCCCACAAGATATTTTTAGGAGATTCTGGAAATATATAAACTCTCAAAGTACTGCTTCTTCTTCTTCTTCTTCTCATTTTTTTTTCTTTTTCTTTTTTTCATGAATAGTTTTTGGCCATGTTTGATACATACAATTAATAGTAGTAGGTTATTGGCCCAAAAAAGATTGAGTGTGGATTGGGTGAGATTTTATAATCCAATCTTTTATTTGATATGTAAAATTAGGATAAGTTAATAAGTTGATTCAAGTGTTAGTTTTATGTTTGATATCAAAATTTATATTGGATTGGATCTTGCAAGTACTATTATGTCATTGAACTAAAATTTATTTTTATTTTAATTTATTATTTATTTGCATATGAGCCCATGGTGTGCAAAAACGTAAGCCATGACAAATGCTGCAAAATATTGAAATTAATTTAAATTTATATTTATAAATTAATTATAAATTGTACCTAAATTATATTATATTTATAATTATTATAAATTAAATTATCTTCAAATTAAATTTATCCAGATATATAAATTTATTTACGTTCCACATATATAAATTTTGTACATATATAAATTGTTTAAATTACATTTATAAATTAAATTATAAGTTATATTTAAATTAAATTATGCTTAGATTCAATTTATAAGTTTTCATATATATAAGTTTATTTAATTTCCATATATATGCAATTTTCCATATATGTTTATTTAAGTTATATTTACAAATTAATATATAATTTATATATTAATTTGTCAATTAAATGAAATTGAATTACATTTAAATTAGTTGGAGCAGCAATAACTAAGCAATGACTTTTTAAATTATATTTATTTTGATGATCAATTTAAATGATGCAAAAAACTAAATAAATAGGTGTTTTTTGAGTTTCTTAATAAACAATCCAACTAAATAAATGGTTTGACATCCAAGCTATTTTTTTAAAGAAATAATATTAATTGGGAAAAGGGGGGAAAAACCCAATAAAAAAACAAATAACAAATAACAAATAACAAATAACAAAAAAAAAAAGACAAAAACTTGACATAACAAATTCAATTATATTTAAATTAAATTTATCCACATATATAAATTTATTTAAGTTCCATATATATAAATTTTGCACATATATAAATTGGTTAAATTATATTTACAAATTAAATTAAATTACATTTATATTTATATATTAAATTACAAGTTTGGCCATGGCATTCTATTCTTTCGTGCCCTGGCTTATTGACTATACAAAGTAACAGATACTTCTATGCCGTGGCCTAGTTTTATTTGAGTCACGACTTGCACATCAAATGAGGACAAAATAAACATATTAAGGGCCAGATAGTAATTTTTTATTCTAATTTCCATCAATCTTCAACAATCTCACCCTCCCCATGAGATTTGTAAAGTGGGCTAGTTGCATGAACAGTACCGGGCCGGCCCATCGCCTCAATCTTATTTATCAAATATGACATTGTTGATGATTTTTTTTTTTTTAAAAAGAAGGCAAATATTATTAAGAGAAGGAAAAGTCAGAAGCACAGAAGGAAACAAGAAAACAGCAACACATCAGGTGGCACAAGAACCATTACAACCGACCTAAGTTTCTAAATTCATGAGTCCAAGCGGTTGCCTTTGCCACAAGCTCCTCAGCCGATGTCCTTTCTCCCGAGAAAAGTAGAGAGTTTCGTCCCATCCACAGAGTTCTACAAATGACAGAGAAGAAAGCGAAATCCTCCGGATCCAACACACGTCTAATATCATGCAACCATTGCATGCTATTATGAAACGGTATAGCTGTAATGTCAAGAGCTAGGCCTGAATAATCCCACACAAGTCGAGCAAAAGAGCAGGTAGCCAACACATGCTGTAGGTCCTCCGCCCACTTCATGCATCGTGGACATTCCATTGCTAAAATGATCTTCCGTTTTGCTAAATTCACTCTCGTTGGGAGGATGTTCCAAGCAACTC
>JACFYI010001639.1:56265-75618 GCA_014898755.1 Handroanthus guayacan
AAACTCGAGGTATTACAAATTAATACATCAGTATCAGTACATCAATGCTCTCAAGGTCAATGACATGAATTAACAAATCCCATTGGTAAGAATTAAACTAATGATAAAAAATTTAATTATGAAATTCCTATCTTGTCAATTGCACAAATGCTGATAGGTGAAAGTAAAGGATTGGGGGTGGAAGACAATACATGATTTGTCTTCAAAATTGAAATAAAATTTTGCAAGATAAGTAATAAGTGTAAATATTGATGGCATTTGGAAAATTTGAGAAAAAAAAGTGCATTTTTCTCTCAAAAGACACTCATACTTTGATAAAAGTGTCTTTGGATATACCCAAATAATAATTAAAAAATAAAAAAAAAATAAAAGATAAAAAAACAAAAAAGAAAACCACTTGCATTTGCATACGTTATCTAACAGAAAGGCACATTTGACAAAAATGTACGAACAAGGCCGACAGTATGTTTTCTTCAAAGAAAAAAAAAAGTCATGTGTTCTGTCTTTTCCGTTGCGGCCATGCGGCTTGCGTGTGTTAAAAAAAGCACTTGCTTGCTTTCCAACCTTATATATGGTAAGGACCACCGCTATTATAGAGTGATTTTAGAAAGTTGAAATGTTATTTGCAGAGCAGTTCAACGAAATAAAACGAACACCCTCACCCTCCAAAACAATTGACCCACCTCCCTTATTGGACATTTTGTTGTTTTTGTTTATCTCTTGTGTAACGTTGTGTCTTCAAATTTTTTTTTTTTTTTAATTTTTTGAATTGTGACTTGAATAAAAAAGCCTGCGGTGCGATTCGAATTGGAGAAAAAAATGGAATTTGTGTTGGTATGGACTTGTTATTGTATTTCTTCTTGAAGTCAGTTTGGGTCCAGTTAAAATTAAGGGAACAATTGAGGTCTTTTAAAATGGGCATATCGTCGATATTTCGTTAACTCTTCATCGAATTTTCATACTAATTTGAAGTAATGATTTAATATTGTAATTTTTACGTTCGTCATGAAACTTTTTGTTGAAAATTGATTAATTTAAACGAAGAGAGAAAAAAAAAATTGACTGCTTTTGCTTGCACCCGCGACGGGTGTCAGAACATGCTGCCTTGCCCCTGTCGCGGGCGCATAGAACTGAATGCTTGGGCCCCGTGCGGGCGCAAGCCACCACTCCCTTAAGCCAGCCTGGGGCGCAAAGAAGGGAAAAAAAAAAAGAGGTGGAAATTGTGCCAATGCAAGGCGCAACCATGTAGTTTTGTGTGCCTCCCATGGGCGCGACCAACCTCTTCTATGCGCCTATGGGGGGTGCAACTCAAAAAAAAAATATGTACTTTTTTTTCTTTTTTCGCGTTTTGCTTCAAAAACAATATTTTTATCTCACTGTTAAAAGAATTTTGCTCAAAATCTAACTCACTCATGTTGCAAGTGTTGAAAATTTTGTAATATTACGTTGGAATATAATAAAATTTCAAAAATAGAGAATTATTATAGGGTGAGTATTTAGTTAAAAAATTTTCAACTGCTCTGCATTAGTAATTTACGCTCTGTAAAAGGCAACCCCCTTCAGAAAGACATGATCCCCACAATTTTGCTGTTTTTGTCTGTTCAACAATGTCATAAAGGAAAGCGTCGCGTATAAACCGACAAATTTATTAGCAGTGATTTAATTCTTTTATTAATATTTTTAGAGTAAGTATATATGAAAATATGATTACCTATTTACATTAAATTTTGTAAATATCACATGATTTTTTGTTATTATTTTTTTCTGGCCATACATTCATGACTAAAATTGTGAAGTCAATACATATAGGATCAAAAGCAAAAAATATTATAATTATATGACTAAAAATGTAATTTTTCCTATAATACAATCTGACCAGTCTTCATTGAGCCTTTCAAAGACTTGCACATTATAAATTTCTCAAAAATCAAGACCTAAGTTAGCATGATTTTATTTCAAAATAAGGGCCTAAGGTCCATACTGCACCTTGATTCCATGTTTCAATTCTAATGCTAGTGCAGAATGCACCAAAACATGTAATATTTTTCATTGCAGGCTGGCGAATTAATCATTTTATATAAATTATAGAAAATATATATATTTGAAACAACAATGAAATTCAATCGCATATTTAAAATATAAATCAACCTAAATTCGCATTCTCCGACATCCATTTGCGTTTCTGATACAACACTTGAGTCCTCCCGAACAAAATTGCATGCATGGATTCATTGCGATGCTAGACAGTCAATCAAAAAAATGAAAAGTAGAAGTTAGAAAATTATGTAATAAATTTAACTATTAGTATTCAAGCAAACTAATAATTAGTGTGTTGTATAATTCTCCAAGAAATCAAAAGCAAATTCATGTCTACTTACAATCATTTAAAAATCATTCCACGAAAAGTTTGAAGGTAAAACACCCTAACTGGCTAGTGGCTAAGATGATGATGATGGTCGTGGTGGTGGTGGTTGTGATGATGATGATGACGGCTCCCTCTATATTATTTTTTATTCTAGGAGTATTTAACTGAATTTATTACTAAAGGTTTGCAGCAATATTTTCTCCTCAAATTTCCTTTTCATGTGTTGAATTTAAGTTATTTTCCTTTCTTATTTATCAATATCCTGCAAACACATAGAAAAAAATAAAATAAAATAAAATAAAATCAAGTACTATTATCATATCATGTATAAGTGCCCACCACACGCCAACCTCTGCACATCCATCCAAATGCATACCATTTAATTTATTTTTTTTTCAACACATTATTTATTTTTATGTAATTTACGTAGTAATATTTTATTTCTTGTTATATATTCTAAAATTTATAATATTTCTGTTACCTATATATCAGAATCCATTATCAATGTCTAATTCAAGTTCGAAAAAGTATTTTGTCTTATGCATTACTGTAACTTTCTCCATGAAAGTTCTTATCTTTTATTAACTTTTGTTATCTCATCAATAATATATTCTACATTTAACTTTCACATATTACAAATTTGACAAAATATGCAAAAAGATATAAAATATTAATATGTAAATTATATAAATATAAACAATCTATTAGAAGAATAGAAAAAGAAAAAAAATTCAAAAGATATGCATATTTATTTGATCAAGGGCATTTTTGTCATTCGTTTATTTTTTAATAAAAACAAGGATGCAAATTGGATAGAGGGGGTCTTATTGCCAAAAATTAAAAGATTTGGGGGGTGAGTGCCAAAAGAGACAAGTACAGGGGGTGTGATTGTATTTAACCCTATTACTTTTATGGGTCATTACACTATATCTAAAATGCCATTAGATTAGTGATACATATAACCAAAAAGCTTAAAAATGAAAAGGGTATTTTATAAGAAGGATTTAATTTGAAGTATTGGCGTTGAGTTTGATGAAGCTCAATTTGAGTGGCATACACCAGAGTTCATTGTGGCTAATCTTTGAAATTTCTTTTCAGAAGGCAAATCTTACTCTTATAAGCGCGTGGAAGCTCTTAACAACTTGTCTGTTGATCATTTTTCACTCCATAAGTTGATCAATTGCACCATATTGTGTGGTCCTATCACTGGTGGTGGCCACAGTATGAGTATTAACACCATGAGCAGTCCATAATCGTTTTATCAATCTTGCTTTTCTCATTCTCAATTCTCAAAAATATGGCTTGTTTTCTGACTTACGATAACAAGACCGTGATCCAAGGACCACTGCATTATTGGCATTGTTACCCTCTGGAAGATGTGTATTCAATATTCTAAATCAGAAGGCACGCACTTGTAGAAAGGTCTCCTATGTTCAAGCTGAAGCACCAGATTTTGATGTTGTACGCACTTCTTTTGACTCATTGGACTCGAAAATGGAGTGCCTGAGGATCACATTGGCGAGGTTCTTTTCAAGATAAAAGGCCAAGAAGTACGGCAGAGAAACTCAAAATTGGCTAGAAAGGCCCCTTTCTTGATGATGAGGGGAGAAAAAGGAATTCATTTCCTTGTGAAACACTATCTTATGGTTAGCCTTGAGCTATAAAAAGTTGGGTTTAACCTTGATCCCGCAAAAACTTGGTAAAGTGTTGAAGGAATTTGTTTCCTAATAAAGCATTTGTAACTGGATAGACTCTAGCCATTTAAAAAGTTGGGTTATGACTGTATCCCATAAAAGTTTGGATTTTTTGACTTCTCTCGTAAAAGTCAAATGTTTGGTCTTTATGTACCATAAAGGACTGATTTAGGATTGCGCTCGTAAAAATTTGGGTTAAGATTACTTCCGCAAAGATCTGTGTAACATGTTTATATTTATTCGTATAAAAAATTAGATATAACAAACTGTTTCACAAAATCCTAAATTGTAAAGCTTGAGTAGAGTATTAGGATCAGTTGATCTCGAAGCACTTTAAAATCCCTGTGTTTTTTATTTACTTTATTCTTTACCTTACTTATTCACTTGTTGATTATTGCATTGCTTACTGCTCACTACGCTGTCTACTAGCTAACAATTTGTCTAAGTATTGCAAGTATTTAATCAACGGGATCAAGAAGCATTTATTCTTGATAATATTTTGTTATACTAAAAATTGAAGAAGTATAACTCATTCCCCTTATGATCAACTCTATACCACAGATAGTTTTAATCTACTTAATATATAATTTGTCAGGTTAAAAAATCCTGTTAGTTAGTTGACATGTGAATCAGTTTAGTATTGAAGAAACTTGGTAATCATCTAAAATAATCCACGAAATCCGATTGTTGCGGACACTCAGTTAGCTTTGTCTCTTCCCAGTTGACCATTAATGATGTTTAGGTAGCATTTGAGGTGAATCATTTTCTAAAGAATACGACTAGTTGCAAGTTTGGTCTATGGCTATGATGTTCAATATGAGCAAATGATTGGATTGAGTGGATTTTCCTACGAAAATTTCTTTCTCGACTCGGAATTGCTAATAAAATTATTGAGTTGGTTATGATGTGCGTCACCATAGTTTTCTATTTAGCTATTCTTAACGATCACCAAATTGGTTACTTCCATCCTCAAAGTGATCTTCATTTGGAGGACCCCTTATATCCATAAATTTTGATTTTATGTATGGTGATCTGAGTTCTACAACATGGTGATGGGAACGGGGCGTCCAGATTAAGAGAATGGTGATTAGTGATCAAGCCCCTTGTATCTCTCACTTTTTTATTTGCTAATGATATTCTTGTTTTCTGTCAAGCTTCAGCGGATGTGGCAATTTGCTTAAAAAATACCCTTATTTGCATGCATAGTCATCAGGATAGGAAATAAATTTCCATAAATTCGTTGTTGCCTTTAGTCAAAAGAGACGGGTGTGATATTAAGGAAAGAATTCATCAAATTCATGATAAGGGTGTCATCGACAATCATGAAAAAGATCTTGTCCTTCCTTCAGTAATAGGAAAATCCCCAAAAGAAATTTTCACGCATTTCCATTATCAGGTATGGAATTAGATTAACGGTTGTGGTGAGAAGACATTATTGAAAGCATGAAAAGAAATCTCACGAAAGCTATCGATGAGGCTATCTTGACATATGCCATGAGCATTTTTAAGCTCTTGATGGTCCTAATTAATGACATCAAATCTCTTATGGCACAATTCTAGCCAAATGATGAGGATAACCGCAAAATACATTGGCTCGGATGGGAGGAACTTAGCCGTAGTAAAAAGGAAGGAGGTCTCGGCTTTCGTCATCTTAAGTTACTAGAAGCTAACATTGGCATTACGTCCTTCTTCACTTGGTGAGCTATCTCTAAAGTTATTCCTTCTAAAAGGAGGCATTAGATGGGGAATTGGCTCGGGCAAGAACGTCAACATATGGCATGAAAAATGAATTCCACGCCCTACTTCATTCCACATTACTTTTCCTGCCTATCACCTCCTTAAGATGACAATTGTCAATCAGCTTTAAACCAATCTGTAAGGGGATGGAATTGGCTGATGATGATGAAAAATTTCATTCAAAAGGATGTTGATGCTATTTTGTCAATCTGTTGGGTAGTGGTCATGGTTCACAGGAATGGTTATGAGGTCGGAACAGAGACCACCGTTTCAGTTCCGTTGCAACAATGCGGAACGGTCGCAGACATTCCACACATTTTTTTGTTTAAAATATTGAAAAAATTCTAAAAAATTGTGAAAATGTTAGAAAATGTAAAAAATTGTGTATTAGTGCTTAAATTTGTAATATCAGTAAGTAATATAATTTTGAGAGATAATAGTTTTTCATAGATTTTTCATCTAATTTGTTTCTTTCAATTGCCATTAGCAACTAATTATTATTGGGCCTTTTTTTTTTAGCATTTGTACATGTATATGAGGAAAAAGAAATTCTACTATGAATTAGAATTGGAAATTTAAGGCTTTGCTTGTGATTAAAGAATTGGAATTAGAATTAGAATTAGATTTTAACAATTTTCGATTTAGAAAGAAATGCTTCTTTTGGATCTTAATTTTAATATTTAAGAAATTCAATTTTTCTTTAGAGATTTTAAAGATGATTATTAAGTTTTTCTAATTGACTAATGCTTAAATCTAAATAATTTAATTTAACTAGAATTAAATTTGTGATTAAGGAAAGATAATATTTTTCGTTTTGAATTAAGGTTTTTATAATATATAATCAATTAAAGTACGTATTAGACATTCAGTCATTCGTCCCTTAATTTTTTATGTTGAAAATTTTCTTTTCATTTTCTTTTGAATCTTGATGTACTTCCTTTTAGAGGCTTTCGGCGCTTTGTCCGCCGATCTTTTTTAATAATATTATTGCCCATTCTCAAAAGAAACAGCCAATTCTGTCTTGTTTGATTCTATTAGCAAACTCTCCAAGCAAAAAAGGCATTCTGCTTTACATACCATAGAAATTGGACTGTTTTTGTAAACAAGATATCAACATAGATCTTAAATATTTGAATACAGTTTCAATATTATCCTCTATTTTAAAATAAAATATATATATATATATATACCAATAAATATATTCTTATAAAAATATCGGATTGTAGATGTTCTATACTTATGTATCGGTAAAATAAAATGGAAAATGAATCCCGATATGAAATAAAAGGTCCAAAGTCATTCTGTTTGCCTCTCTTTGGAAGTGGAAGCTTGCTTCAAATATGACATCAACATAGAAAATAATTTTTGGCACTTTATCAAGATAGGTTATCTGGGTCAAAACAATTCATCAATAACATCAATATCGTATTATATTTATCTTGTAAATAAATTTTCAATTTTTTCTCTAAGATAATGTATCATAGAGTTGTCTCCTTATAAGGGTTGGATTAATGAATGACAGACAAAATAAATAATTAGTAGAAGGATTGCTAAATCACGATGATAATGATGTAATTATTTATATATATCATACAAAATAGTATATCTAATCTAAATCCTCAATGATCATCACTATAAAATTAATTTCGTAATAATCTTTTCAAAAGCATCCTTAGATTTTTTTCGTGAACACACGTCGACTGTTCTCCAGCTTCGGGTGATATAAAATATCTGACTCGCAATCTTTCAAAAGCTTATTTGATCTGGGGCCCACATGATATCATATTGTATAGAGATTAGAGAGAGATTTTAGATAAAACTACGTACTTGGCAGTCCATTAATTATGCAAAGTCAAACAAAATTAAACTGGGCATGATTTGCGTAATTAATTAGCAGGGGCAAAAAGGACGTTGATTGAGATCTGCGAGGGCATTATCACGGGGTCTCTACAAAGTGCACTTGGTGCGGTTTTTACAAAAATTTATGCTGTATCAACAAGTACTTTTTTTTTTTTTGTCTTTTTTACAATTAACATTAAAGTTGAACGTTTCAAGTCCTGTTATTGCTTCTGGTATTATACAGTTCCAGTATATTTGGACGCAGTTTTGCGGTATGCATATTAATTTATTTGAATTTTTTTTATTATACTATTTATTTTGAGTAATATATCTTGGAATTTCAAATAATACTTGAAAATGAAATATAAACAAAATAGTGTTAATGGTTTTTAAAATTCAATAAAGACATCCAAAAGACAATAAATTAACATGGTCAAACTCAAAATAACTAATGGGGATGAAAATTGAAAATCTTGAAAAAAATAAATCAGGAAGGGAAGAGAATTTTGAAACTTATCAAGAGACTAGAGATAAAAGTGAAATTTAAAATAGGAGAAGGAGAAATTTTCATTCGGCCTTGAGCTTATTATTTTTCTGTATGGGATGAGGTCAAAAAGCCCAAAGAATGAGTTATGGGCTAATAAATAATTCATGTAATTAATAAAAGAAAGCTCAAGATATAAATGGATTATAATGTGTGTATATATCTCCTTTTTTTTTTTTTTGAAATATAATATCTATAATATATTTTTATTACCCGTTTGTACCAATTTTTCCAGTATTATACTTTAAAACGTACACCACACCAAAATATTTGGTATGATTTTTATTAATACCAAATCCTTAGGCTTTTACAGTAGACATTTCATACAATTTTGGCATGGTATCCTGCAGTATGGTTCAATTATTTTGAACACTCATGCTTTATTGTCGGAATACTTTGGATTTAGCTATGACTAATTTCTTTTGTTCTTTGGAGATGAGGATTGAACTTTTATTCTTCCCTTAAATAAAAAATTTTAAGGAGAGATCGTGATGATGCCCAAGTCTATTGTAGACATGATATGCTCGATGGTTTCGAAGTATTGTCCCACCGACACTCATGATAGGAGGTTTATCCTAAAAAGATGTCATAGCTTACAAATTATCTCAAATCTTTCAACTTTTTCGATATGGGACAAATTTGGTATTATCATAAGCCCTCTAATTGAGAGGCTTGAGATGAGACACATGACCTTTGTTTTAACAGACATGCCACATGATGATGTTCAATTTCGTGCCTGACATGAAAGACTCGATCGCTTCGAGGTATTATCACTCAGCATTTATGGTAGCGGTTTTGTTTTGAAAAGGCGCATCAAAGGATGAAAAAAAGTAATAGCTTGTAAACTATCTCAAGCCTTTCGGCTCTTTCGATGTGAGATAAACTTAACCCGAGGGATTTCGACAAAGACTTGCACATGAGCCCATTGCATTGCGTTACTTGTACACTTCAGTTAAGTTAATTAACGATTTAAATGTGATTTTCGATGGATTCGGTTGGATTACTTGGAATAGTTACTAAATGATTGACGAAATATTTAATTCTTTTGATAAAGATGAATAAATGTGTGCATTTTTATAATTTTAAGAAAGTAACATATTATGTTTTTTTATTAAAGCTGTCAATATATACCATTAACTAGGAAGTTCCTGTTCTATTCATGGTCAAGTAATTAATTTAATTTTTTCTATACAAATTATTATAGACATAATATACTTGAAGGCTCAATATAAGATACAGTAATATATGATATGATTTTATAATAAAATTTAAAAATAAATGCAGAATAATATAATAAAAATAAATGGTCATATTGGATAGTATTAATTTGAAATGAGGGGGCAAATGATAAATTTGGAACACATGAAAAGGTTCAGAGTTGTTAAAGAAACCATCAATAATCATGGAAGGTGATAAAATTTGATTCAACTACACTAGTTATTTTTTATCTGCTACGTAACTATTTTTAAACTTATATTTAATTATTTTCAATATATTGACACAAAATGAATCACAAAATTTTAAAATTACTTTAGATTCAAAAGATGACGATCATTTGCCAAGTTGAATAGTAGGAATATAAGAAATTAGGTAAAAGACAAGGACTAGAAACTCTGTGTATATTCTTACAATTTTCCAAATATGGCTCAAATTAAATAAAAATGTCATATTAATTATAGTAAAATTCAAAATTTAAAAAACTAGAGTATATCTATAAAATAATTGTAAACTTAAAATTAGTTTAAAAATATAAACTAGTGAGCAGTGAGAGAGCCTTCGGTATAATTATTTACTTAACAACTAAGCGAAGAAAAAAGTTGAGACCAAAACTAAGATAAATAAAGTCATTATAAAATCAAATTGATCTTATATTGAAGAACGAGTGAGATAATAAGAGTAGAAAATCATAATGCAAACAATAAAAGTAAGAAAATTAATTATTAAACTTACTCCTACAATTCTACATACGTATAATTGGATAAAAATTGTAAAGCAAAAACAATGATATGATGATGATGATGATAAATGGGCCGCTAAACACAGTACATCTTTTACTAAATGTAGTACACATTGACAATATTTAGACAATTATGCCCTTTTCAGTTTGAACTCCTCAAACCAAATATTCTTGTAACACTAAAAACTTTTCCAAATTTCCTTTAAGACAAAAATTAAATTCAACTTCAATCTCGATACATAATCAAGAAACGTGAGTGAATTAGACCACATGTTAATAAGAAACTCAGCTTATGAATTAGATTACAAATCAATTGCTGAGAATTAAGTTAGATTTTGTATGAAAACAAATGGCATTCTGGTTGCTGGAATCATTATTCTTTTAGGAAAAGTGACACAACTCAGCCACCATAGCTGAGTTGGCCGATGTGTAGCCGACTTGACCATGGGATCTGGGCAGAATGGCCAAGTGCCACATGTAACTCAGCCAGCTTGTGTTAATTTATTTGTGTTTACAAAACAAAATAAAATGAATTTTATGAATATGTGTTTTTAAAAGGTCACATATTTAAATTTAAATTTAAAGTTAAAGTCACAACTCTTATTTTAAATTAAACACACCCCTTATTTTAAATAAGAGACAACCCTTAATTTAAATATATGTCTTTCCAAAGGGGTGTTTACATTTCTATAAATATGTCTTCATTTATTTTGAAGATATATATATATAAAAGTTCTACACACTCCTCTCTCTCAAATATTTTCTCTACACTAGTTGCTACTTCTTTAAGATTATCCAATGTTGTTTAAGCATATATTCTATCAAATAAGGCGATTGTGAGATCATCAAATTCGTGGAGATTCTTGTTCGAGTGCACGTCAAGAATCTCTAAAGGTTCATTGTATTTTGGGAGTAGATATCGAATCTGTTTGCACCGGGCAGCGGCGAAATTCCAATCTAAAGAAAGCGCAATTTCGCGTGCCTTGAACCGGGCTTTTTCCTCTTCCTTTTCCTTTTTGAAATTATTTCATTTGATATTAATTATTGGTTTTTGTGTGTGCTTGGTATTTTTCGTATATTTTCCAACAGCTTGACTGAGTAACATGGGCACACCCAGTTCAACTGAGTTACCATGGGAACACTTGGCCAAGCTGGCCGAGTTATGGGTTTGGCCAAGTTACACACTTGAGCGAGTTGCGAGATTGTCGTTAATAATTTAACAAAAACTAATATGATATATTCTTGAGTTATAAGTAGTTAAAAATAAAATAAAATATTGAAATATTAAAATCAATGACTATTACCTGTCTTATAGAATTTAAAAACTAAATCATTAAAGAGAGAGCATAAATCTTAAAAATAGAATTAAATAAATAAGCTGACAAATTAAAAAAATGAGTAAAAATATGAAAATATAGATATTTAAACAAAAATAAAAGTTAATAATAAACATTGCTGTTGTTTGAAAAGAGAAAAGTAGCCACGAAAAGAAATGTTATCCATCTAAACAAAAATAAAATTTGAAAAACAAACAAGAATACTAAACAAACAAATCAAGACTCACATACAAAGAGATAAGAAATAGTTGAAAATTTGAGATTATTCACAGAGTAAAAGAAAAAATAAATAAAGAAAGAAAGAAAGAAGAAGCAAAGCAAAACAATTTTAGTGAAAAATGCATAAGGGCATGGTCTTTGATTATAGGATTAATGCCACACCATTGGCAAATGGATCAAAGTACGCAGATCCAAACCCATGCTTCATCAAGCCCTCATAACCTTACGTGAATCTTGTTTGCTCCCTGAATTTCAATTGTGAACAAATTCAAACCCTCATAAGATCAATTTATAATTGATGAGTTGAAATCCAATTAAATATAACACATTCATACCTTAAGTTGGAGGATCTACTCTCTCATGAGAACCTCAACATATCGAGGAACAACATTTGATTGTCTTACTTCTTCAATAGGATGACTTTTTTTCATTAATTTAGTTCAAGGATAGGCGCCATGATAAGTAAATCATAATGAAATAAGCGTACAAATGAAAGCATAGAGTTAAACAAAACGTAGGTTTTACCAATTGAAAGTAACTTGTAAAATTACGTGGTTGCTTCAAATCGGAAATTTGACCGGACCTTGTACCTCTTCCATAATTCTTTTTAATTTTGAGAAAGAGGCATGACGGAATAAAGGAAGAAAAAACAATTAGAGAATGGAAAAATTTGCTTATAAAGTAGCTGATGCTGCCAGGATTCGACCTATACTTGGCAACTCGAGTTCCCTGAAATCGACCCATATGTACCCCGTCGCAGGTGGGATAGAAACGGGTGCTGCCACCCGAGGGTCAATGATCTCTCCCTTGGGGTCGATGATTCGACCAGAAACAAAGTCTCCAGTACTCGCGCCTGGTTGGTCAATGTCATCGACCTTGTAGGCCGGCTCGCCTCGCTCACAAGTGATCCATCGACCTGGGCGGTCGATTTGTAGCTCGGTTTGTTTGACAATGACGTCGCTATCAAGCATTTATGGGACTGTAAAGTAGAGCAACTTGCTCTGACATGCATTAAATGACTTCCATCATCAAACCTTATGGTCTAGGACCGATAAAGTAAACTGTAGGCCGGCCGGTGGCGAGTTGGAACTGGGGTACGCAACCGGTCCCGTCGAGCAAAAGACTAATCAGATCTTGCCTTCATTTTGTCTGCAGGTTTAATCTCAGCATCGGTTGGGGGCAAAACAGGATTTTCGCCATGCCCTCCCCTCAGCCAAGGCCTCTATAAATACCAGGTCTATTTATAAGTTCATTTAATGCTTCATTTACTACTCAACAACTATAATACACATCCTCGCCTGTTCGATCTAAAATCCCACTCAAATACTAACTTAGGCATCGGAGGGTCTTCACGGAGGCATTTCGCTAGCCCTACGTGTTTTCCATCTTGCAGGTAGAGCCCACTATCAACTGTCGGGTCAATTTGACGTGCTGAGGACGATTCCAGTTCAGCTGTTCTAAATTCTACCCACATCAGTAGCTATGTGTGGTGAAATTTATAGAATATTTTATGATAATATTAACTATGGTATTTATAAATATTTTTTTGTTTGAACTTACCTCATAAGATAAAGATCTATTGATCATAACTATATTCAAATTATCTGGTTAGTAGATGAAACTTTTATTACCATTATATGTATTTTGAACTTATATGATGAGATTGAAAAGTGAATTCGCCTATAATTATCTTGAAGTTATAATCTTATAAGATGATATCATTATTATGGTTATATGTAGTTTTTCATGAGATGAAAATTTGAACTTGAATTTTGAATTTAGTTAAAGTAGATAAGTGAGTTATGTAAAAGTATAATTAATAAAAGATCAAATTAATAACTAATGAAAAATTTTTACCCAATAAAAAGATTCAAAATTTTGAGAATTCAGTATTTGGTCAAAACTAAACATATCGTGGAAATGCCTTTTTTCTAAGTAGGAAATGGTAGGAGACTTTATTGACTTTTCTCATCACAAACAATGTTCCGAATTATAGAAAGAAGTTCAAGTAAGAGATAAAGCCATTTTCACTAAGAAATGGGTAGTCTTATTGGCTTCAAGACATACGTGCAGAAATTTAGCCACACTATGAAAAGAGATCCAGGAAACAGCCTACAAAAGAATATGGCCAACTAGTGAGAAGTGATTTGAGTGTACAACGTCATCCTGAAGCGCTCTCATAAGACTCCAACTGTTTCCTCTACCTCAACCTTCAGCCGCTTGTTCATCCAGACAAATTCTGACTTGGGTTGCAAGGGCTTTCTTTGCTCCTAGAATAACATTTGCTTCGAGAGCTATCCATTTCCATTCAACACAACTACCATGGTGATCTCTAGTAACTAAACCAATGCTCGACTCCTTGAAGAGGGCTCATCAAAGTCAATCTTGATGAACTCAGTCTCCCGGGCCTTCTAAGCTCTCCTAGAATTCATACCCTCAGCTGGTAAGATGGATATGTTCGCTTCCCAAAAACAATCGAGGTAACGCAAGGCACAGCTGGCAGCTTTCTTAGGGTTATCTCCCTCACCTTCATTGTTGGAAAATGGGTCTTGGATCTGGATCGCCTAAAAGGGCTTACCCGACCCACATTAATTGGAAGGAATAGTTAATATTTAAATTAGGGATAACTCCCTAAAACTACCCTACCACTAATCATGGGATTAGTGGAGATATGTAAGAGAGAGAGAATGTGAGAGTTTGACTCTCTCTCTCTCTCTCTGTAGAGAAGAATTCTAACGACGAAAAACTTTTTCTCTCTGCAGAATTCTCTTTCTCTCTCTTCTCTCTATGTTTTTCTCTCCCCTAAAGAAAATGCTCTCTCACCTACCTTATGAAATTATCTCTCTACATGTATTGTAATAAAGAGAGTTTGTAATAATAAATTAGAAATCAATCCATTAGTATTTGAGTTGTGGAAAATCGGATTATTTTCCATAATTGGTAATTTAATCCGGACCGAAGAGACAGTCAAGATCAGTGATTCAAGTCTGTTGCAATCCGAAAAAAGGGGTAAATCAAAGTCAGTGATTCGAGTCCATTGAGATCTGAGATGAGTAAATTCTTGTGTTTTGTTGAAAGCATGATTCATATGTCATTCATATGTATTATTTCTTTCATTGGTATCAGAGCCAGGTTGGCTCGAATTCTGACATATTCTATGTGAATTATGATATTTATGTGTTTATATCATGTTATATTTGCATAGAATTGAATTATATGCTAGAAAATTATGTTATTTTTATATGTATTGAATTATATGTAATTTTCTCTGGCATGTTCAATTTGGCCCGAATTATTTCTGGATTTTACTGAATTTTTGTAATGAGATTCATGTTATGAAATTCATATGGTTAGATAGATCTTTTTGAGACGAGTTCAACCAGATATTATGCGTAAATTTTCATGAACCGTACGATTTTATATGAATTTTTGAAGTTAAATTTGTGTATTAGAATTTTGTGATATTATGAATATTAGGAAGAATAAATTTTAAACTCTTGAGGTGAATCCCACTCTCGATACAGAGTGTTTGATTTTCAAACACGTGTCTCAAAAACCTCAAAATAGAATTTGACAACACCACTGAGTTTAGGATAGTCGAAAATGGAGATAACCAGAATCCGATGGTTGAGAAAGACCGACAGGGCGGCGTGCGCAGAACACGCACCACCAAAGCGTGTGAAAATGGTTAGGTGGTCGTGTGGCAATCGCTACGACGTAGGCCAATAGCAGTTCACCATGTCGCGCAACTGCCAAGCATAGCGGCTGCATGACCATGACATGTGGCTGTTGACTAGTCAATGGTCAAACCACCTTCAGCCGACGTGGACCATCTTTCAACTGACATGTGGAAAGGGTTGACACATCAGCAAGCCACGTGGCATGCCATGTCATCAAGCCACGTCAGCATCAAGTCAGGTCATAGGTGCTATGTCATCACACCACATCACTAGTAAGCCATATCATCGTGCCACGTCGTCTGCTATGTCATATGACACATCAGCACTCCTGACACATGTCTATGCCACGTTGGCAGATGTGGCTGACTTGTCTTGACACGCAAGAATTTAAATTAAAAAAATAAATAAAAAAGGAGGGAAAAATGCCTGGAATAGGCGCGCTACCCCAACCACAGCAGCGGCACATGCAGGCGCATGCGACCTATTCCGGAGGTGGTTTTTGACTCAAAAAATGCTGATATGCTTAGATTTTAATTTTTGATTTTTTGGTGAATTAAAATAAATTTTTCGAAATGAAGAAAATATTTTTCTTAATTTTTATCTTTTGGAGATTGAAAAATTCAGAAAAATTATTTTACTTGGAGAAAAATTCTGAAATTTTTCATGAGCAATCAAAAAATTAAAATTTAACGGGTTGGCTATCTGGTTTAGAATTTTGAACACGTATGAATACTTTTCTCTTAATTACGCTTGAAAGATATGTCTTTTCACGTAATACTTGATGTGACTGAGCATGATTTGTATTCTGGATATGTTTTTTTAAATTCTGAAATATTAACCCTAATAATTGTTCACCCCATGTTAGTTAAGGCGATAATGAGAAATGCTTGAGGTGCCTTCAAGGGCGAGATAGAGGTTTTAGATTTCCTGAACAATACGAGAAAACTACGGAGTTTCTCACGTATCGAATGATAGAGCCAGATATGCTTCCTCAACACTTTGAAATTATGGAAATGAAGTATAACGAAATTATTTCTCTGGGGGAAAGGTGTTTTGTGGGCAATGAGCCAAAACTCATACGAATTTGGCAATGGTCCTTGCCAAAAGATTTATGGGAAAAGTTCCGTAAAATTCACATGTCAATGGGATATGATAAAACACTAAATGAGATTAAGGAGGCCATACTCAATTAGCGGGTTGAGGATACTAAAGGAAAGGTAAAAGTTCGTATGTCTCGCAGTGTGCAGACTAACTCACGTGATATCACTATGTGGAAGACACCTTTGAGATTTCGTGTGTGTGACAGATTTTCGACTAGTATCAGCAACATGACTTCATGTGATAGAGTACACCAAGAGGCGATGGTGGGTAGAAGCTTTCACGGAGAGGAGTGATTATGTACTAGTAATAGCTTACATTTTCACTTGTAGTTTTATTTATTCTTCTTATGAGACATGTAATAAGTTTCAAGACATTGCATGATCTTAAAATATCATTAACTTTTGAGTACATGTCGTCTATTTCCTTTATTCCAATATGTGTTCTTGTGAATTATGCAATTTATACTTAATTGCAGTGGGAGGTTTTAGGTTGGTAGAATTAGAGCATTCATCACCTAAAACTTATTTTGTGACTTAAGAATTAGGTTTGTGATAATGTAACATTTGGTTTATAGATGATTGGTAACATAGTGAACTTTTGAATCTATGTCTTATGTTTGTTATAACTGAATTTAATTTTTCAAGTGCAAAATTACATGTGTATATAAGATAAGCATTATTATAATAGTCACTCCTTAGTACATAGACCATGACTTAGGCATCAACCATAGCTAATTTGAACTTAGAGACAGACTGAATGGCAATGATATGAAATTCAGTGCCACAAATTTAGTTGCACTTGAGGAGCAAATCAGCTCTAATGTACGGCACTGCTCATTAAGAGTGAGATTATAAAGTGTACTAGGTGTGGCAAAGGATAAGATTCCACAGCTGAAGCAATCTTGGAATTGCTCATTACATGTAGCTATACTTTATTGAGAAATATATATGTATAATTTTCACTCACTTGAGCTAGATGAAATCAAGTTTGACAGTTGTGGACTATGTCAAGCATGATGTGCTAGTAAAAGGTTAGCTAGCCATATTTTTGTTATGAGCAGCAAGTGCAAACTTTAATCTAGTCCCTTATTGATTGTTGGTGCCTTTGAGAGAAATCGACACATTATGTCAATGTGAACTTTTTCTCTCATAATGCACAACACATCAAAGTTGAGGATAAGCAACTTAGTGCTGTTAAGTCCATTAAGTGCCTTGTATTTGAATCTAATTCTCAAAAAAGCTTTGGGCTTTAATTAGAAAAGGAATTGACAAAAGGCAAGAAAGGTAAGGGGACTGAGAAAACGTCCTAGAAGAACAATTCTAATCTCTACGTCTCGTTGTCTGAATCCTATCCTATGTGGATATAAATTCAAGAAACAACAAAACATAGGACTAGAGATGATAAAGCATATGCAGTCTTGTCAAATTCCTCTATGTGTTGGAAATTTTAACTTGTCTGATGTTCTTCGTAGTATAAAATCTAAGTTTGTCATTCAAAAAAACTATGGTTGGTGTTTTATAGATAACATTTATTATGGTAGTGGACATCTTAAGATTGGTTTCTCAACTGAAACAGACAAGTATTATGCTGAAGATTTCTCCTTTTACTAAATACTTGTTCATCTCTAGTTATGCAAGTATAAATGAATATATTTGGCATACAGGACTAGATCACATTAGGCAAGAGACATGAATCAACTAATAAAAAATTGAACTGTCGGGTTTATATTTTTCTTAAAGGTTGATTTAACTGCTTGTGGGCTTTATCTTGCCAGAGATAATGAGAAAACCAATTAGAAAAGCTATTGGTGCTATATTTCTATTGCAATTAATTCATTCAGAGATATTATTATTTGTGATTTGATGGAAGTGGGAGACTAGACATGGAACCTTGTATTTTCATTATATTGATAGATAGATTCTCACATTATATTCATGTCCATTTGGACCACTCATAAATACTAAACACTGGGGTGTTTTAGACATTATAGAATTACAATGGATGATCAAATAGACGGGAATATAACAAATCTTGAGAGTTGCTTGAGAGCAAGAATATCTATCTACCCTGGTCAATTTGAGGATCTATGTAATGGAAGGAGGACAGTGAGACAACTGATCATTTCTTATACACCTCTTTCAAGCAGTGTTCCTGAGAGAATGATAAGATATTGTTGAATAAGACAAGGTCCATGCTGGTGCAAGTTAACTTGTCACTTTCTCCTTGGAGAGATAAATGTGTTAACTACAACCTACTATTTGGATTATGTGTGTCCAAAGTTAGTACCATCAGCATTGTCTAAACTTCGACCTAGTATGAGGCTTGACTAAAGTAACCTTAAACTTTGGAAGTCGACTGTTGTACCTTCATAGGATACTAAGAACAGTCAATAGGTTATATGTTCATTAGTGATAGCGTCAATGGAACTATTGCTGAAATCAAATCATGAAATATATTTGTGAAGAGTGAACCTCCTAGTAGCCATGAAATAAAGGGAAACTAGACCTTTATTAGGTCAATTGATTCCAAAAATCGGCTTTGTAGTATATAGATAAGTGGCATTTTGAGAGGATGTGTTACCACTCAATTCCAGTGGGAGCTATTCCCAAGGAATCAATCCATCAGAAATCTAAATTCGAAAAGTTACTAGGAATAGAATGCCAGAAGTCATTTAGAGATTAAAAGGCATTTATATATTGAATCTCCAATGAACGAAGAAAAGCCTAAGGCATACGTGTAAGGCTTTATCTTATCCCAAAAAGATGAATGAATGAAAGCAATAGAAAAGTGGGTGGAGTTAGTTTGATTGAATTGAGTCTGGAAATTGGTTAATCAAATTTTGGGGTATGTGGCTCTTGAGAATAAATGAGTTCTCAAACA
>JACFYI010001639.1:86228-112401 GCA_014898755.1 Handroanthus guayacan
TACATATATCTATAAAATCTTTGATACTACATCATCTTTTCTCAAAAACTATCATCAAAGACATTAAGGTTTGCAAAAGGGGAAAAGTAGACAAGTTTGCTCTCCATAAGGTTCTCATTTTGGTAAGCTTAGGGATAAACTTAAAGGATATGTTAAGTGTAAATTTTATGATAGATAAATGAGATACCTAAATAATCCTTTTGTGTTAATAGGTGGAATATCTTTAGGAGGTTAGGACTTGGAACTCTTAACTTTGGATTTAAAGCTAATAGAGGTAAGAGTTATAATTATAATCTTCCCTAAAGTCTCTATCATGCCTATGTTGTTATCTTGATTTGCATTGCTTGGATATTGTTGATATTGGACATGAAATGAAGCTTAATGACCTCTTTGTTGATTCCGTAAGATCTATCCTTGAATGATCCTGTATGAGGGACCATTGGACATGAGGAAACCCGAAATGACATCTAAAGTATTAGGTTGAAACTTTAATACTTTGATAAATAGGGATTTTTGGACAAAAATATAATCAAATTTTTAATTTGGAAAAGATGGGTTTTCATAACTTGGTTTCAATATTTACAACATATTCTATATTTTGCAAATGTTAAAATGTTAGAACAAAACTCTGCTAGAATTTTTGTTTTTTTTTAAAAAAAAAATTTGGGCGCTGTGTAGTGGCACGGAGGCTGCCTCGGGTCGCCCATCCCCATCCGCCCACGATTTTGTGCGTGATCGCCCCCAATTCAATAGCTATTTTTGATATTTTCAGTCACTTTTCACTATTTTCAGTCCTTGTATCATCTCCTTTAAATGTATTGATATTCAAAATGATTTTCTTATGTCTAATGATCTGAGCTAAACGTTATATTCAATGTTCAAAGTATCCGTATATCGATCCGTTGAAATTTTCCTTGATCATATCCAAACTTTTGAAACCTAATGAATGAATGTTGGGCCCTAGGAACTTCAAGGGGAAGGATTGGGCGAAAACGGATCGTCAATCTCAATCTTGGAACTTCCCTAATGTTGGGTAATTCCAAAGAAATCTGGATGTAGGTTTTCGAGGGATTACTCTAAAGGCACACAATTGACCGTGCGTAATATTGTCATCTTGAGTGGCCACTCAAGGGTGAGCATAAGAAGGAATAAGGAGAAAAGGTAAATTTGAAGCGATAAGGGTGATAGATCCACAAAAAAATTAGTTCTGCCTTAATGATATCAATATTCATATTTGGTTCGAAATTGTGAGCCTTATGAATTGTTATAATGAATGATCTCATTGTCTATGAATATCAATATGTTCTTATTGAGTTCTTAAGCTATGTATTGGTTTATGATTCCATGATATCAATTATTCCTTGACATTCCTATTGGTATCTTGAGCATGATGACTAATATACCCTATTCCATGGTTATAACTATAATCTTTGTTGAGTCAGTGGACTCACCCCTTTCATTATACCATTTATAGGAAAGTAATTTCAAGAGCCTCATGATGAGTTCGAAATCTTGAGAGTTATGCTAAAATTGTAATTGTGATTTAGTAATGATGTCATGGATAGTTTGAGAACTTTTGATGAGACTTGAAGTTGTATTTTGTTCATGATATCAATGAAATGGATATTTGGTATTTAATCAATGTATTATTAAAAGTTTTAGTTTAGTAACCCTACCCACGGTTAACGTTTCCGACCTAGGGGCGGATGCTCTAGGATGCGGAGCATTACATCAATTTTCAAGATTCTATATTTTCTAAATTACATATCTTAGATCATTCTACCATGTAAAAATCTGAGTTTCTGTTACACTAAATTTCATATTGCATGTTCGTATGAATTTACTCCAACAAAATATTGGGTCATTCTGTCATCAAAGAATGAAATTTTAAAATTCAGCATTTGCAACTCTATTAAATTGTATGAACAAGATTGCAAAGTATAAAAACCAGTTGACTCTAAAAAAGATTAGCTGTGTAATGAAGATCAATCTAAAAAGAATTGTCAAATACAAAAACTAGTTGAATCTGAAAAAGGTCGAATGCATAATAAAGATCAATTCGAAACCAATCAAATCTTAAAAAGAACGGCTATATAATGAAGATCAATTTGGAAAAGATAGTTAAGTAGAAAAACCAGTCAAATTTGAAAAGAACGACTGTATAGTGAAGATCAATCTAAAAAAAGTGTCAAGCACGAAAACCAATCGAATTTGAAATAGATTGACTGCATAACGAAAATTAATTTGAAAAAGATTGTGAAGCACAAGAACCCGTTGAATCTGAAAAAAATCGACTGTAGAATGAAGATCCATATGAAAAAGATTGTCCAAGTACAAAAATTAGTCGAATAAATAGATTGCATAACAAAATCCAATTCAAGAAAGACTAAGAATGCAAAGACAAGCTGATTTAAAAAAAAAATCGATGATACGATATAATAAACTTCATCAAAGATCACCTATTACAACATCGAACAATACATATCTGAAGAGATCTATACATGAAACATCATAATAAAAAGAAAACATAAAATTCAAATCATATAAACAGGAACTCAAAACAGTTACATCATTGAAATTTGATGAACTAAAGTAAGGAGACTAAGAACAATATTTCTCTATGATGAACTTGAATTCATCATTTTTAGTGTCAAGAGGATGAGAAGATGCTTCGACAACTTCGTTGAACTCCTCATCAAGTCTGATATCGAGGACATCTATCTCAAAGTTTCCTTAACTCCGCTAAGCCTTACTATTTAACCAAGCATTTCCAGAAAGCCAACGACCTCAAAGTCAGCTACCTTTTCATTAATAAACTATTGAAAAATATCAAATTTATGAAAATCCCAAGCACGATTATGACGTGCTTCACGAAGTCGAGCAGCATAGTCTTTGGAGTTTATAAAAATGTTGCTACTCTGTTCTAAAGCCTGCTATTCTCGGAGCTCCATCTCTTTATGATGTAACCCCAACTCTCTTATGTGATTACCAAGACAAGTCTCTATCTCAGACTTTAACGTTTGACGCTTATTTCTCTCATCCTATATTTGATTTACAGACTGCCCTTTCTTGTTACTTTTTTCCAGAAATATGTAGATTTGGCCAAATCTCGCTCCAACTCACTCTTATCTTAAAAAAATGATGAACATGAAGGGCAAACTGGCAGTAGTAGCCAATAACTAGCAAAGACGAACATCTCATGTTAGGCCATCGAACATAGAAAAAAAGAAAAAAGAGTATATATGTTCAAACTCCATTGGCAATCCATACCTGCATTCCTAACTGAGCACCTTGTTTCTCTAAGTCGCTTAGAGTAAAGCTAGTCAACGAAGCTAGATCTCCATCCAATAGGTAATTCTTATATAGGTCGAAAGAGCGACCACCTGCAGCACTTTTGAAACATGAATTCAAATTCAACTTTCCATGGTCTGTCCTAGCTTGCTCATCCAAATTTTGTAGCCTCATCGCTTTCGTTTGAGATAAAAGAGCTTGAATAGAGTTCAAAGCAGCTGCACCCACCCCTAAATCTAAGTTGTCAACATGTGGAGCATGAAAGTGAAGGATAAGCGTAAATAAATACAAAACGCAGTGGAATAAACATTCATCAATATGAATCAAGGCCTAAATCTTCCAAGGATCCTCATATGAGTATAGAATTTAGATCTAAGAAGAGAAAACCAATCTTGATTCAAAGAAATGCAAGCTTGGCCGAACACCTCTTTATGAACTGAAACTTCAATCTTTCCACTTGATCAACCTTTGATCTAGTTCAAGCTTGATTAAACCAATCCAAAACTTAATCTAATCCTCACTTCTACCTTGAAGTGGCTATGGTCGAACACTTCTCTTGCTTGGACTGAAAGCTTTCTTCAAATTTTCAATAATGCCATGAGCAATTACTCTTTGGATGATCAACTTTTGATCTCCCAAAATAATGTGGACTCATACCTCTAATGTTGATCCACTCTTTCTCTTTAGATTATCACTTTAAATCTTTGGTTAAAAGAGAGATCTAAGTACGAATCTATGAAGAGAATGAGAAAGAAGATGAGAGGTTTCGGAGGGAATTTAGAAGCTGAAAAATTGCAGCTGTAATGTGTGTCAATGTGGCATTTTTTTAGGAGTGTGAGGAGAGTATTTAAAGTGTGATACATGCCAACTTGGATGCTTACTTGGCAAGATATTTTGGAGGGAAGAATCTAGATTCTTCTCTTCAAATATTATTGATCCACTTGGCATCCAAATTGGACATATCTATGTGGTATTTTAATTAATAATTAATTAAAGTGTCACATGGTCTCTAACTTGAATTAAGCCCCAATTACAATTCGCTCATAATTTAAATCTCCTTCTTGGATCAATTAATTCAACTCTTGAAATTAATTGAATTAAATTAACAATTAATTTAATTAGAATAATGTGACTTTTCAAATTAATCTATCCAAGGAGACCCATTTTTACTTTGGTCAAATATTTTGACTTTTAGTTAAAATTCCTCTTCTTTTGCCTAAATCTAATTTAAGCGATTTTCTCTAATCTAATTAGAGAATCTCCTTTAAATTCATACTGTACTTAATCGAGAAAGGTGTGTGACCTATTAGGTTTATCAATTAATTAGACATGAACTCGTAACTTTTAAAATTTATAATTCATTAAATACTTTAATTAATCATTCATAAAATTAATCTCTATTAATTCTAAAATACCCAATCTCCATAGTCGATATCTAATCACAAGCCTATGGAGCCCAATTTAGTGGTGAATTAATTGTGATGCGAACCTCACCTATTTACGCGAACCATGCAAATATGGTCCCTCCATTTTTCATCTCCCGACTGTGGCCTCGAGTTAAGATATTTTTGGGGTCCCTAATGGCCCAATAACTATGCATATATTCTTAATTATCAATTCGTTTGTGTTCTCGACTTTGACAACTCATTTTCAAATCGACACACTACCTTGTACAAAGATTTTTTTTAAATCGAATCATCCTAGAAAATATAGAAAATATTCTCGTTCATCAAGATGAGGGAACGAATTCTTTCTTGAAACCCACAAATCTCTATGCATAGATAGCATGCACCCAACATGCATCTCATACGACTCACTTGAAAGTAGTCGAGACGCACATCAAAGAGCAATAGCCTACTATAAGGTTGCCATAGTCTCTCAAGCCTAAGGACTAATAATATGCACTATCGTAAGATAGAGAATATTCTATCACCGAATGCCACTACGGCTATTTCATGAATTTCTCTATGTCGGGTCTTCAGTGAACTTGTTCTCTAACATGTAGGGTGAGCATAAAATCGCACAACCCGACCCGCCCGCATCTGCCCGTTACCCGCCGAATTACAAATAATATATATATAACGATTAATTTTTTTAGTAACCCGTTTGGAATTGGGTGGGTGACGGTTTGATAAATTTGTCACTCACCAAAGCCGACCCGCCCACCACTTATATATATTATATATTTCTAATATATATTACATATATTTATAAAAAAAAGTGTGTATATATATATATTATATTTTCATTCATATATATATTTACTTATTTATTTTTCTAATTTTATAATAGTTAAAAATAAACCCTAATCTTCAACTCTATTATTTTCCTCTCTGCCAAAGACCAAAGGATTGTAGTGTTTTTTTTTTTTTTTAAGAAAAAATAGAAAAAGAAATAGTTTAGCCAACTTTTTCCACATATTTAAAAAATTTCTTATAAGTAGTATTAGAAATTTTTGCTTTAAGGTGAAATTATTTAGTTCACTTTATTATTAATGTAAATAAATATTAGTTAGATCAACTGGCAATCCGCCCGCATTTACCAACCCAAACATCGCAGTTTGGAGTGGTAATATGACAGTTACGGTTTGACATTTTTCGTCACCCGCTCATGTCGAATATGGTCGATTTTTTTGTGTAAACCCGCCCAAATCCGCCTGTGCTCACCCCTACTAACATGCACCTGTGTCTACTATACCAATTGCCCATGAAATAAGGCAATAACTCAACTCCTTGAATTATGCATTGTTATTGCAAATCTATCTGAATTTAAGATATCCTCTATCCAAGATTCTATGACTTGCAAAACTTAAGATCATGGCATCTAGAGGCCAAGTTGATGATCACCATCATATATGTGACCTAGCTCATAGCCTTATTGATCTAAAGAATTTTTTTCATATTTATTGTTGATGAGACAATATTAGATAATGTAAAGAAAATGGTCATTTTATTTATATTGAAAAAATAAGATTACTTGTACAATAGCAGTTTTCACAAGCCAAATCTCATTGGTTGTAGGGCACTACTCTAATAGCGTAGAGGTTGAGTCAACACCCTATTTTCTCTTCTTTGAGCGTTGGTTTTGAGTAACTTCTTTCCCAAATTTAGCTCTAAGAACTTTGCTCTTCCCTTTGTCACGACCACGCCTTATTATGAGTGGCGCTTCATCTGAATGAACATCTGGGTCGAGATCCACAACAGCAATAGGGGTCCTTGGATGTGGGACCCGTAACATTAGAAGTAGGAGCAATGATAGTAAGAGATTCTCTTGGTAGAAGGGAAGATTCTCTTCTAATCTCTGCACCAGTCTCCGAGATGGCTGGTTCTTTAGATAGAGCTTTTGCTGAGGCTTGTGCCTTACCCTCCTTCCACCTCACAGCCTTTAATTTTTCACGAGCTAAGGAGGCCTTCAAAGACTTATCTATGTAATCATTTGTCCAAAAATACAACAAAATAAAACACATGCGAGAAGATTCTACATCATGATAAAAACAAATATGCAACCAAATACCTTACCAAGTGGCTTTTTTACGGATAATGCATGAAGGAATCATATCAAAAAGTGTTAAAACCCTAAGTTAAAAATACACTCAAATCATAACCGTTTTGGAACAAGACGTTTTCAAAATAGTCATCCCAAGTAGGCTCTATATCTTTATCAAATACTGGCTTATCGAAACATTTTTCAATAGGAACATTCCAACGCATCGAACAAGAACAAGCACAGAAAACCATTTTGACTTTCAAAACCTATAAAACGTAGGCAGACCCTTCAGGAAGCGTCAACCTTGCCTAGCAGTAATACTAAAGAAGCCATAGTAAAAAAATATGTTAGAAACAGAAATGATGAATAGATACCAAAAATTATCAAAAGGGGGCTCTATGTCAAAATATCCCATTACGACCACATAACTTAACAGGTTGCTTATGAAGTCAACAAATTGAATTGGACAAATACCCAAATGATATAGTATATTTGCCAGAGATTCTAGAATAGGAAATTTGAATCCAAACTTCAAGCAAAGGTTTTTGAAAAGCTGATAGTCTATTGGAGGACGAAATATCTTTTGATTAGGAGAGGGTTTAATTATGTCAAAGTAATATGCCATGAAATAATTTTTTTTTTTGCAAATCAACCAACACCATGGTCAAAATATCATAAGTCATGTCCACAATGCCATTACGTTGACTACGTATGATTCTTATCTTACTCCCAAGGTGACTGTCATTAACCTTCGAAGTGCCCTTACCTCTCACAAAAAATGACATACTGACATGCTCAAGAACTATATATTTAGAGGTATCAGCTAAGGTCATACTCGTAGGTTCAGGAGAATGATAAGAAGATAAATCCCAACCATTATCCCCAAGTACATCACATACGATGTCTTCAAAATTGTCGTCCCAAGCAGGCTCTATATCCTCATCAAATATTGGCTTACGGAAACATTTTTCAATAGAAACATTCCAAGGCATTGAACAAGGACAAACATAAAAACCCATTTTAATATTCAAGACCCAGAAGACATAGACAGATCCTTCAGGAAGTGTTGACCATGCTTAGCAATAATACTAAATAACCCATAGTCAAAAAATATGTTAGAAATAAAATCAATGAACATATACCAAAAGTTACTGAAGGTGGACTCCATGTCAAAATATCTCATTATGACCACAAAACAAATTGCTTATAAAGTCAACAAATTGAATTGGATAAATACCCAAACGATATAGTATATTAGCTAGAGATTTTGGAATAGAAAATCTAAGTCCGGCTTCAAGCAAAGGTTTATGAAAAAATTACAGCCTATAGGAGGAAGAAACATCATTTGATTAGGAGAGGATTTAATCATGTCAAAATAAGCTACCATGAAATAATTTTTGTGCAAATCGACCAATGCCGTGGTCAAAATATCAGAAGGCATGTCCACAATGCCATTCCCTGATTGCATATGATTCTTATCTAAGGCCTAGGGTGATTCTCATTAACCCTAGAAATGCCCTCACCTCTCTCAAAAAATGACATATCCATGTGCTCAGGATCTACACATTCAGAGGCATCAACTAAGGTCACATCATAGATTCCAGAGAATGATAAGAAGATGAATCCCCACTGTCATCCCCAAACACATCAGAAATGATGTCTTCAAAATCATAACTTTGTTGGAATAAGATGTCTTCAAAGCTATCATCCCAAGTAAGCTCTACATCCTCATCAAGTACTGGCTTACCGAAACATTTTTCAGTAGGAACATTCCAAGGCATTGAACAAGGACAAGCATAAAAAACTATTTTGATATACAAGACCCAAAAGACGTAGGCAAACCCTTCAGGCAACGTTAACTTCCCCAATAGTAATACTAAGGAACCCATAGTAAAAAAACTTGTTAGAAATAGAAACAATGAACAAATACGAAAAGTTACCGAATGTGGGCTCTATGTCAACATATCTCATTACAACCAGAAAACTTAACAAGTTACTTGTGAAGTCAACAAATTAAATTCGACAAATACGCAAAGGATAAATGATATACTATAATTGCGAGAGATTCTGGAATAGGAAATCTGAGTCCAGTTCAAGCAAAGGTTAATGTAAAGTTGACAGTTTGTAGGAGGATAAAACATCTTTTAATTAGGAGAGGGTTTAATCATGTCAAAGTAATCTACCATGAAATAACTTATGTGCAAATCGACCAATGCTATGGTCAAAATATCAAAGAGCATGTCCACAACGCTATTACTCTGACTGCGTATGATTCTTATTTTTGGCCCAGGATGGCTCTCATTAACCCTAGAAGTGCCCTTACCTCTCCTAGAAGATGATACACTCACGTGATCAAGAACTACATACTCAAAGGCATCAGCTAAGGCCATACCCATAGGTTCAAGAGAATGATAAGAAGATGAATCCATTCTATCATCTCCATTCACATCACAAATGATGCCCTCAACATCACAACCTTGTTGGAATAAGATGTCTTCAAAACCATCGTCCCAAGTAAGCTCTACATCCTCATCAAATACTGTCTTGTCAAAGCATTTTTCAATAGGAACATTCCAAGGCATCGAACATGGACAAGCATAAAAATCATTTTGATTAAAGAATCATTTTGATATTCAAGACCCATAAGGCATAGGCAGACCCTTCAGGAAGTGTCGACCTTGCCT
This sequence comes from Handroanthus guayacan, assembly GCA_014898755.1. NCBI lineage: Eukaryota > Viridiplantae > Streptophyta > Magnoliopsida > Lamiales > Bignoniaceae > Handroanthus > Handroanthus guayacan. The sequence continues at coordinate 95,690 of JACFYI010001639.1, forward strand.
AGTAGTAATACTAATGAACCTATAGTAAAAAAACCTGTTAGAAATAGAAATGATGAATAGATACCAAAGTTACTGAAGGGGGTTTCTATGTCAAAATATCTCATTATGATCCCAAAACTTAACAAGTTGCTTATGAAGTCAACAAATTAAATTGGACAAATACCCAAATGATAAAGTATATTCGTGAGAGATTTTGGAATAGAAAATCTGAGTCCAACTCCAAGCAAAGGTTTATGAAAAGCTGACAATCTATAGGAGGATAAAACCTTTTTTGATTTGGAGAGGGTTTAATCAAGTCAAAGTAATCTGCCATGAAATAATTTTTGTGCAAATCAACCAATGCCATGGTCAAAATATTAGAAGCCATATCTACAACGCTGTTATCCTGACTGTGCATGATTCTTATATTAGGCCAAGGATGACTCTCATTAACCCTAGAAGTGCCCTCACTTCTCCGAGACAATGACATACCCACATGCTCGGGAACAACGCATTCAGAGGCATCAACTAAAGTCACACCCATAGATTTAGGAAAATGATAAGAAGAAAAATCCTAACTATCATCTCTAAACACATCGCAGACAATGTCTTCAAAATCATAACCTAGTTGGAATAAGATGTTTTCAAAACTGTCGTCCCAAGTAGGCTCTACATCATCATTAAATATTGGCTTATCAAAGCATTTTTTAATAGAAACATTCCAAGGCATCGAACAAGGACAAGTATACAAAACCATTTTGATATTTAAAACCCATAAGACATAGGCAGACCCTCCAGGAAGCATTGACCTTGCATAGCAGTAATAGTAAGAACTTACAGTCAAAAAACTTGTTAGAAATAGAAACAATGAACAGATACCAAAAGTTACCGAAGGCGGGCTCTATGTCAAAATATCTCATTACGACCACAAAATTAAAAAGTTGCTTATGAAGTCAACAAATTAAATTGGACAAATACCCAAATGATATGTTATATTCGTGAGAGATTCTCGAATAGAAAATTGGAGTGTAGCTTTAGGGAAAGGTTTACGAGAAGTTGACACTCTATGGAAGGGTGAAGCGTCTTTTGATTTGGAGAAGGTTTAATCATGTCAGAGTAATCTGCCATGAAATAATTTTTTGTGCAAATCGACCAATGTCGTGGTCAAAATATCAGAAGGCATGTCCACAACGCCATTGCCTAGATTGCGTATGATTCTTATCTTAGGCCCAAGGCAACTCTCATCAACCCTAGAAATGCCCTCACCTTTCCTAGAAAATGACATACCCATACACTCAGGAACTATATATTCAGAGGCATCAGCTAAGGTCACATCCATAGGTTTAGGAGAATGATAAGAAAATAAATCCCTACTATCACCCTAAACATATCACAAATGATGTCTTCAAAATCAAAACGTTGTTGGAATAAAATGTCTTCAAACCATCGTCCGAAGTAGGCTCTACATCCTCATCCAATATTGGCTTACTGAGACATTTTTCAAAAGGAATATTCCAAAGCATCGAACAAAGACAAGCATAAAAAACCATCTTTATATTCAAGATGCATAAAACGTTGGCAGACCCCTCAAGAAGCGTCAACCTTGCCTAGCAGTAATACTAAAGAACCTATAGTGACAATAGCTATTACAAACAGAAACAATGAACAGATACCAAAAGTTACCAAAAGTAGGCTCTATGTCAAAATATCTCATTATGATCACAAAACCTAACAAGTTGTTTATGGAGTCAACAAATTGAATTGAATAAACATCCAAATAACATAGTATATACATGAGAGATTCTAGAGTAGGAAATCTGAGTCCAGCTTCAAGCAAAGACTTATGAAAAGTTGACAGTCTGTAAGAGGATGAAACATCTTTGAATTAGGAGTGTCTTTATAATGTCAAAGTAATCTGGCATGAAAAATTTTTTGAGCAAATATACCAATGTTGTGGTCAAAATATTACAAGGCATGTCCACAACGCCATTACCCTGACTGCATATGATTCTTATCCTAGACCGGGATGACTCTAACTAACCTTAGAATTGCCCTCACCTCTCTCAAAAAATGACATACCCTCATGCTTAGGAGCTACACATTCAGGGGCATCAACTAAGATCACATCCATAAATTCAGTAGAATGATAAGAAGATATATCCCCACTATCACCCCCAAACAAATTACAAATGATGTCTTCAAAATCATAACCTTTTTGGAGTAAGATGTCTTCAAAACCGTCATCCCAAGTAGGCTTTATATCCTCATCAAATACTGGCTTACTGAAGCATTTTTCAATAAAAACAATCCAAGGCATCGAGTAAGGACAAGCATGAAAAACATTTTTGATATTCAAGACTCATAAGACATAGGCAGACCCTTTAGGAAGCATCGACCTTGCCTAGTAGGAATACTAAAGAACCCATATTCAAAAAACTTGTTAGAAATAGAAAAGATGAACACATACCAAAAGTTATCGAAGGCGGGTACGACCACAAAACTTAACAAGTTGCTTCTGAAGTCAACAAATTAAATTAGACAAATACCCAAATGATATTGTATATCCGTGAGAGATTCTAGAATAGGAAATTTGAGTCCAATTTTAAGCAAAGGTTTATGAAAAACTAACAGTCTGTAGGATGATGAAACATCTTTTGATTAGGAGAGGGTTCAATCATGTCAAAGTAATCTACCATGAAATAATTTTTATGCAAATCGACCAACGCCGTGGTCAGAATATCAGAAGGCATGTCCACGATGCCATCATCTTGACGGTGTAGGGTTCTTATCTTAGGCCCGTGGGACTCTTATTAACCCTAGAAGTGCCCTCACTTCTCCCAGAAAATGACATGCCCACATGCTCAGGAACTATACATTCAGAGGCATCAGCTATGGCCACACCCATAGTTTTAAGAGAATGATAAAAAGATGAATCCCCACTATCATCCCAAACACATCACAAACAATGTTCGACATATCAGGGGCACATCTAACTTAGCCATTGTAAAAAGAATAGGGAGTAGAAGATAAAGGATTGAAAAGAATAAAAGAAAATACCTAGGATAGTTGAGAATAAAGGAGCGTCGAAAGCAGAGTGTGGATAAACAAATGTGATAATGGGTTGCCCATATGGAAAGGAGAAATTCTAGAGCTAAGAAAATAAATTCAAACTTGCTCTACTGAAAAAATAAGAAAGAGAAGAAAGAAGTTGAAAGTTTTACACCATATTTATAGATTTAGATTTGGGGAGTAGCGCACAATCAAATGGCTAGAAAGTGGCAAGAATACCAAAAAAATTTAAATTCAATGCCTAGATTTATGCATTTATTGCGCATCACGAAAAGGCGCACCCAACCATAAGAAGCTCAACCTCATTAGAAATAATTAAACAACTGCAAAATTCTCGATCATTCAACTAGTGAAGTGCCGAACTTAATTATGTAGGCACAATACGCAATTAATAATAGGCCCAATCTCAAGCCCACAAACCTAATATCCAATGTTGTACACTTATTGAGCCCAAAACAATCACAAAAGACAAGATGGTCACGATCCTTCAGTGATATACGTGTTGCACATCCAGGCTCCCAACGATACTTGCATGACCTAAATCTAACCATCAACATGCCACCATCTCCTGGTCCCTCATCATCCATACGACCTTTTGCATGATCCTATCCGTTTGACCACGCGTATCTGTAGTACTATCACAGAGACTTAGACACTAGATGTCAAAAATACCTCAATTGTGCCCTATCTTGGCATGCGGTACAAAAAATAGAAAAAAAAAAAAAAAAAAAAAAAAAAAAAAAAAAAAAAAAAAAAAAAAAAAAAAACCTTTTAGATAAGAGGTTATTAATCCTAATATTGTCTTAGCAAATACTATTACACTCACATTCAACCAGTTGTAATATTTACATTAGATCTATTGTAATCAACTTTTAAAGTAGAATCCATGATAAAATAGACTGTTGTTGGATTATTATCATCTTAATATATTTAATCCATGTCATATATATATATATATATGCATACCAGAAAAAATCGTACCACACATGGCACAGTGTTGTGCCCGTCCTTTGGTGTGTGAGGAACATACCACATGGGATGAGTTATATTTTATGTTGATTGCATTGTTTTTATTATGAATAATCCATCATTTTGCTGAAATGTAGTACATATGTATGGTATTGAACAAGTATACCAGTTTGGAATTAATTTAATGAGGTTATATATATATATATATATATATTGTTATGTTTGATTGAGATTTATCACGAAAGTATTTATTAAAAAAGTATGTTTTATAGATAAAAAATGACCATGTCATGTTTTCATAAATTATTTGAGTCAGTTGTTTGCTGAGAGGAAAAAATTACAAAAAAAAATATTATTGCTTAAAGAATTATTTCCAAGCCAAAGCAACATATGTTAATGTAATTAGGTGTAATAATTATACACAAGAATTTTGTTATAATATTTATCGAAGCAATGTTGTTGTGAAGAATTGTTACCAAAAGAAAGAAAAGTCACTATTAATTTTATAACAAAGTTAGAACATGCCTATTGCTTCATGCCACAAAACATGTATATCGTTTTGTGTCTATTGTTTTATCTTGCTTCCATTGGGATCAAACATATATACTTTGTATACTCTTGGAAGAATCCCACAACAAATAATTATTTGGCAACTCATTTTTCCTTGAAAAAAGAATCAACAAACTTTTCCCAAGTGCCCAGATTTCAAAAATCAGCTGTTGGAACTTCCAATCTTTCTTTTTCACAATTACATTACAGTGGATTGCTTTCCTACTCTTCATACTGAACCCTCAGTTTGTCAGGAACTTAGAAATAAGCATAGCCATGTTATTTTCTGCATGTATCTTGGGCACATATTTATCATAATTTTACATGTTATGTAAACAAATCAGCTGACTTTGTTCCATTTGTTTTGACTGTACTCAACCAAGTGAACTTCATTTGGTAGAAAATCTTAGTGGTTCTTTATTTAGGTACACCATAAACTTTTCTAATGGGATGATGCAACACACCTACATACATAAACTTTGAAGAAATTAATGGCATGTTATTGTTTTTGATAATAAGATAAGGAAAATATAAATATACTTTTACCTTCCGTAGTTGATGGCTTTGCATTGATAGCTTTACTTAAGATGTCTTGCTATGTATCTTCTCTCCAACTTATCACCACCTCTTTTCCATGTTCATCAAATACTCTTATATCTATTATATTTAGTCTTGTATGCTGAAGAAGAAGTTCATATCCTTCCTTTGGATCATGTGCTTCGGCAAATTCTTTCCAACCAGCATGAATAGCAAAATGGCTTGTAAGTGTTTCCCAAGCTTGGCTTCTAGTTCGTAGATAGAATTGGTTCGTGCGTAAGCCCATCAATGTGGAAAGTCTTAACGGCAAAGCCTAGATTGATTTTTAGAATGTTATTAGAGCTGTAATAAAATTTTAAAATAAATATTTTCTAAAAGGATTTAGGATTTAATAATCAATTTAAATTTAGAGGTTTGGTCATGTCATCATATGGATTTAATACATGCTGCTTCCTTCGACTGCTGTGACGCCATCTTCTATGAATAAAAATGTAAACGAAGACATACAAATTTAGTATGATAAGTATTATATACGAAGCATAATAATATTGTTTTGAATTATTTAGACAATACCTCTATTTTCTTGATAGGCTATGTAAATTGGCCTTTTATTGGAATCTACAATAATTGGTAATGATGCATAGCGCTATTTTATAAAGTGATGCATTAGATGTGTAAGGTAAAGCAACATAAAATAAATAACAACGAAATTATATACCACAAATTTGTATTTTAATGAAAATGCATTGAAGCTAATTTTCGACCGGTCTCATGTTTTTCCATTGCAGTCCTATGAAAATCTATACCATTTATGAAAGCATTCTGCGAAGCAAGCTTCCAACCTAAAATGAAAGTGACGTGAGGTTTTGATGCGGGGTTTTGATACTACAATTATTTGCTAATACTATCTCTTCTTTCTCTATGTGTATATAATAGTTAGTTTCTGTTAGGCAAAAACCCGCACGCAAGTGCACGTATCGCAACAAGTAATAAAGAGTAAGTAGAGTATCGTTCCCACGAGAAATTAGAATAAATTCAACTGAAAAATTTGCTAAGATAAGATTCAACTAAAACTAAACTGATTTGTAACTAAGAAAAAGAGTTTTGATTAATGAGTTTGAGAATGCAAATTTTTGAGAAAAGTTTTGGAGAAAATTCAATAATTAAACAATTCTAAAATTATGTAACCCCCTTTTGACAAGGATCAATTCTGTTAATATTTTTCTAAAATCTCTCGATTAATTATGATTACTAGCTCTAAGTTAAAAGCAACTCCAAATCCCTTCCGGATAACTTGTCGTCAAAACTCCTAATGAGCTAATTTACTATATTCCTATATGAATTACGCTAATTAGAAGTTAATCTAGGACCACTTAATGAGCTACCTAAGGCATGCAAGTATATTCCTATCTTATACACGAATCAATTTATTTAGTTATGCAAATAAATCAAACTTAAGTTCTTTTGTCGATAACATACTCTAAATATCCCCACCGAGACTCTTTAGAGTTTAGAAAATTTAATTAGAATGTTGGTCGGACAATCAAATTAAGATGAATACCGTAATAAAAGAAGTAATAAAAAATTAACGATTAACAAAAAGGAAAAATATCAACTCTTGAATTAATCCATGAAAATCGGTTCGTACATAATCCTAGAAAAAGAAAATTAGTTCATATTCATGTTAATGAATATGAACGTATAAACATGAAAATAAAGAAAAAAAATAAAATACTGAGATACAAAAATGTAATAATGATCTCGAATGCTTTCTTCAGAGCCAATCTTCAGAATTCTCCAAGGTGAGCCAAACAAAGGAAAACAAGCCCTAAATATAGTACAAGAATCCTAACTAGAACAGGAGTCGATTTCTGATCAGTTTTGAGCTCTTTAGAATTCTTCTGTTTTCCTCAATTGAGTCCAAGATCGATTAGGTTTCCTGATTTCATCATGAACAAGAGTTTGACGGCATCGAGAAGTCCTCCGAATATCAAATTTTGTCATTTTTCCACGTTGGCAGGGCGCTTAAGTGCAGAAATGGGCGCCCCAGCGCCTATTTTTCGTTAATTTCAGCAGATATTGGGCGCTTAAGCACATAAAATGGGCGCCCCAGTGCCAGTTGTTGAACTTTTTCACTGAAGCCGAGTGCGTAAGCGCTCAATCTGGGCGCTCCAGCACCCAGTTCCGTTGATGTGAACTTGTGTTTTGACGTCTTCAATGCTTCATTTCTTCGTTCCAACGGCTTCTTTCTCGATTTTAGTCATCTTATTGGGCTTCTATGTGAATATATCCCTATCTGAAATACTTAACACCCAAATCAAATGATTTCAAGATAAAAATATGATAATTCCACATAAAAATATGCTTAAAAATGTGATACAAATATGGAATTATCAGTTTCCATAATTTCATCTTCTCCAAATTCATGATGCAACCAATATCATCATCTTCCATGCCTTTTCTCAGTAAGTAGAAGAAATAGATAAATCAAGATTTATTCCATGCATGAGAAAATCAAAGTCAGAAGTGTTGAAAGAAGCAATTTTCTTTTTAAAAGGTTTCTAATAATGTAAATTAATTGTTGTAATAAATGAATCAATGCGAACAATAATTGATGTGTAGATATTATTAATTAATTGGTGCCTCGAAACATCTAAATAGATGAACTATACACATGTATATGCGTTCATAATTTTGAAATGTGATTATTTCATGCAAATTTACAATAAACTCTATTGAAAATAAAATTAAGTGCAGATTATGATTAATAATTATATTATTAATATCAGTATTTATATTAGTCAATAATTGGACAATAGATTTTAAATTAATAAGAACTCATTGAATTGAAAATAACATCTATTGATGGAATTAAAAATCTAATGACCAGTAAAAATGATTTTATTTTTTTATATAGATAAGATAAATTTTTTGATTAAATTTTTAATAAATTTGTTTTTAATGCATATATTTAACATAGAGCAAGCAATATTTAGAAACGTAATTATCTTGTTGGCCTATTTTTCATAATTTTTTCATCTTCCGGTTATGAAAGTTTAATAAATTTATCAATCCTTTTCGGCTTGATCTTTATTATACAATATAAATTTATCAATCCTTTTCGGCTTGATCTTTATTATACAATCAATCTTTTTTAGGTTTGATGGTTCCTATACTTTACAATCTTTGTCAGATTTTTCTTAATTACACAGTTGATCTTTTCAAATGTGACTAATTTTTGTGCTTGACAATCTTTTTTAGATTGATCTTTATCTTATAGTATCTTTATTATGCAGTTGACCTCTTTCAGATTCGACTAGCTTTTGTACTTCGCAATCTTGTTCAAATTGATTTTCATTGAGCAGTTGATCTTCTTAGAATTGTCTGGTTTTTGTACTTTACAATCTTTCTCAAATTGGTCTTCATTATTTTCTTGTTAAATTGATTTAAAATATCACAGCTAATGCGCATAGACTGGAGGAAATTGATTGAACTAGAGCGTATTTCATTCATCTTTGAAAACATTGATATAATTTAGAACATTACAGCGATAAAATCTAGGCAAAGAATTTTTGGAAGTTGTGGAGACCCCATGGTCACGGTAATTCCTTGCCATCCATGCTTTATAATGGGTATCATATGCTGTGTTTTTTGCCAGTTTGTGACCAAAAAGTCTTTCCCACTTGGGGTCTAACTTCCTAAAATGGTTTGATACTTTGATTTTTTTCGAGTACTAAGTCTCCTACTTGCCGATTCCTTGGTTGCACTTTTCCATTTTATGCTTCAGTCATCACCTTTTTTGCTATTATGATTTGAGTGCCAGCGTGATCTCTTTTTTCCTCGACGGTTTCCAAATCTAATGTCTTACTTCGTTGTTTCTGTTAGCTTCATGTTGATTGACTCGTTGTGTCATCAAGCCAATTTCTATCACGAAATTGCTTTTGATCCATACACCAAAGAGAAGGGTGTCCGGTTGATACCCTGGGAGTCGTGTGATAAGCCCACAATACCCTTAGAAGTTTCTCTGCCTAGTTTCTTTTCGCTTCACCCAACCTAGTCTTTAGGTGTTAATAGAATTGTGTAATTAGTAACCTCTGTTTGTCCAGTTGCTTGAGGATTTCCTATTGAGATAAAATTTTGTTGAATCTTTATCTCCTCGCACCATTCCTTTATTTTCCGACTTGGAATTGTGTCCCATTGTCTAATACTGAGATTCTCGGTACCCCAAATCTGTAGATTGTTTTTCTTAAAAAAATTCATTATTTCAGTATCTGAAAGCTTCACAACTACCTTTGTTTCAACCCATTTGCTGAAATATTCAACTACCCCTATTATGAATTTTTGCTGACCTTTACTAGTTCAAATGAATTAAGATATATTATTTATTTTTCGTAGACTTTGGAGTCTTCATAGACGGATCTTGAGAGACCAGTTTTATAATTAACCTTATTATATAGTAAACATTAAAATTATATGATATATACTGAATAAATAACATTATAGACATATTATTATATAGTACAATACATGTTATTACTCTTAATTTTAGATCCAAATGAACTATCACATATTATTTAATTTGTCAAATTAATGCACCATACTTTTACTTTTATAGTCAAATGAATAAAATTTAACATATACTTCAAAATTTTAAATGGATAAAGAACTTTTGATAGAGTTAAATATTTAAATTTGATGTTTCAACTTCTGTGATCAAATTTTGTCACAGTTAGGTGCTTACTATTTACTAGCGATAACTGAGAAGTCATGTATGAAATATATGTTTATTTTGTTTAGACTTTAGAGTTCATATACAAACCTTGAGTGATTTTTTTATAGTTACCTTTGTTATATTGTAAATCCTAACAAATATATGATTAATACTTAACATATAACATTAAAGGCATATTATTATGGAGTGAAATGCTTCAATTTATGTCATTACTCTTAATTTTACATTCAAATGAATAGAAATATATTATTTAATTTCATTTTTGTATCATGTTTTTACTTTTATGTTCAAATGAATTATGAATTAACATTTAATATATATATTTCAAAAGCATAGAAAACTTTTGCATATAGTTAAACACTTAAACTTGATTTTTAAAAAATAAAATAAAATTATACTTAATTTTGAATTTATGAAAGCAAAAACCATCATGAAAAAAATAAATACTTACTAATTTCGGTTTTGGTTTACATTTGGTTAAACTGAACCAATTTATTTTTCTATTTTTTCGGTTAACTGCGGTTAAAAACTGAACTAAACTAAAAATAAAATGTCTATATATATATATATGAAAACCGAACCGAAGACTTCGGTTTTTTTGTTTGGTTTTTTATGTTCGGGTTTTTTTTTTCATTTTCGGTTAGTTCAGTCAGTTTTGATTTTTCTTGCACACCCCTAGTTCCTGGGACTATATTATCTTCAATTTCGTTGCCAGAGATTTTTACCATAACCCATTGCCGCTGTGGCCTTCTAATTAGGGAAGCAATCCCTTGAATCGATCGCATGAAATTGGACACTGCACTGTGTGACTTATTGATCTTTATTCACCATAAAACTGAGGTTTTGTCATTCAAATTATTCATCATAAAATTATTTATAGTGTATCTATACTATATACAAAGTATGACTACATGGTCATCCTTAGTTATTTTGATTTGTTATAAAATAAATAAACAAAAATAAACCTATTATAAAATATAACAACAAGATACTTATAAAAATAATGGCAAAACATTTTTCTTCAACTTTTCTTTCTTAATATTTATTTTTCCATTTAACTTTTTTCTTCAATTATATTTTTTCTTCTTCTCAATTTTATTTTCTTCAAATTTACCCTTCGATCATATTATTCTATATAATAAATTCAAATAAAAATATTCAACATTTAACATTATTAATAACAAATAAATATTTTAAATTTTACCAAAAATTAAACACACGCATGAAGTTTGCCACAGTTACTATTTGAATAATGGATTGCTATTGAATTTTGAACATGTCAGATCTGAAAATCATATTTCTTGCCTAAAGTTTTCAACTTAGGCCATGATTTGGCTCTTTTACATCTTTCGTTGAACAAGTGATTAACTGATTGCGTTTGTCAAATTTTAGACGGATTTATGGAATTCTAGATTAATTATACGTATAGAGAGTTATTTACATATATATCCCTCCAAAATAGTAAAATTACTAACTTGGATTGTGTTTGTCAAATTTTGGACGCATATAAGGAACTTTAGATTAGTTATATAATAATCACATATGGAGAGTTAATTACATTTATACTCATCCAAAATTGTGAAATTAGTGCCTCTCCCCATATTATTTAAAAAATTATCAATATCTCCTTTTTGAGATCACTCGATTAAGAAACCCAAACATAGGTAATGAATTGACTATTTTGCCCCTAAATTTATTTTCTAAAAAATAATTGAATAATTAATTTATTAAATGACTATTTTGCCTCTAATGTCTTAATAATATTTCTATTCATGAATGGGTGTATTTGTAATGTTTCAATAGTTGAAGGGGTGTCTTTTGAAAACAAATTGGGTAAATGTTAGGTTTGAAAGGATACGAGGATGACAAGTTTTATGTAATAAAGCTTGCACAGGGGATAATGGCAATGGTAACGTGAAACAAATTATTTCAATGTATTGTTATGTTTGTTATGTGAAAAAAATTCATTTTGATAGTTTAAATCGAATATTGCTTTAAATAAGAATAAAATTACATCGCTAATAACCTCTAGACTACGTATATTAATTTGCAAACAAAACTACAGGAGGATATGTTACTACAAGGGGGGTATCATAACATTTAGAAGTAACAGCTCCAACACTTGCCAAATTTGTTTACCTATCTAAATCAAAATTTCGCAAGAGGTAAAATATGAGATTTACTTGTAGTTCTTGTTGTCATCTATGTCTTGTAACAATAGCCACATATATAATTTCTTCACCTGATGTGTGCGACATATACTGATGTAAGAGATCATACTCATAATAGCTATCAATAAATGTTAAATTTTGAAAATTGTTGTATACATAAATTGAATATCCCCTCGTAGCACAGGAAATGTATAAATCCTCTAATAAGGGAAATAACTTCTTACATAGATCTAAAACATTATATCCACAAACTTCAGTTTTACCAGTTACCCATACAATGCAGAAACAAGTTTGATCAGAGTCATCACAGAGAGGTATTATACATCAAACCTTTGAGCTCAACGTTGCGATAGATAATAAAACCAGCAACTTGAAGCGTTGAATAATTAAGAGAGTCCACATGAGATCAAGCGATAGCATCTCAAGCATATTCAGTGAGGAACCGAGGCAGTTTGTTTGCAGCAAAATTAGTAAACCAGCTTCCAGCTTGAGCTCCAACTCCTGTACAAAGTTAAAACTAGAGTGTAGAATCTAACACATTCTTTACAAGTCAAAGACCAAGATAAAAACACCTCATATATAGAATAATAAGCACAAGGGTCACTTCAAAATATAAAAGACCGTGAATATTATAATTGTTTGCAGGTACAGGACAAGCAGCTGACAAAAGAGTTATCTTAACATTTCTGCTTGGTTTGTACTTTTAGATGACCTGTTTTTTATTTCTAAGTCATTTTAGAGAAATTTTAGCTTCGATAGAGAAAACTCGCAGGAAGACTCCATCAAAACAACACAAGTTTTGGAAGAACCAACCTACCTACATCAATCTTGTGAGCCTACTTTTAGAAGACAACATTTAGTTATTTAATGAGAGATAAAGAGTCTTACCAAGTATAAACAGAGTCACTTTGAGAAAAGACAAGTATCTATCATCAGTTAGAACTAAAATTCTTCAATGTCATAATTGAACTCAAATTTTGTGCTATATTGCCATGTTCACTCAGCAGAGCTTGATATCAAAAATCATATTGCAGATAATGCATTCGAGTAGACCATCAGAACCAAAACCAAATAACAAACACCATCACGGTTCAAGAAGTTGAAATTCTTTTTAGTGCATTCAATCAAGAACGCGTTGCTGAAAGCAAACAGAGTACAATAATTGTAATATTTTCACCAATAAAAATGTTAGTCATAGCTTTCAATAGAAAAATCATCTGGCCATCTAACAACTCTTCTGGACAATCTGCATCAAAGAATCAAGTAAATACACCAATCCAGAATCAAGAATGAGAGTAAATGCTCACTAAATTTGACTAGAAGCATTACATTAAATTTGCAAGGAGGGCGTGCAAGACTTTCTCAGACAATGAAAACAAGCTATAAATTCATGGATTGTTCACCATGTAAGCATACTCTACAAACGAGCAAACAACTCAAATGTGGAATACATCTCCCACGAAAGAGCAAGGGAACTAGCAAAGTCATCATTGCACATTGAACAACAACAAAATCTACACAATACATTAACCCCCAATTTGATTCATTCTCTCTATCACGGTTATAACCCCCTGCGTCCCGAACTTCCCATCCCCATTTGCCACCATCCCAGAAAACAACTGCTTTGACAATGCAGCTCCTGGCAACACCACCACCTCCTCCCCCTCCTCCACATCTACCCCCATCCCTAAATCCTTCACCATATACTCCGCAAAACCCCCAGGCCTAAAATCCCTCTCAATCATCCTCTTCCCAAACAATTCCATCACCATCGACCCTGCAGCGCCTCCCCTCACCGCCTCCAGGAACTTATTCTGATCCAATCCGGCCTTCTCAGCAAAAACCAATCCTTCACTTAATCCAACCAAATTCCCCCCAACCACAATCTGATTTGCTATTTTAGAACTCTGCCCCTTTCCAGCACTGCCCATATAATTCACTTTCCCTAATATATCAAACAAGGGCCTCAACCACCGTACCACCTCAGCATTCCCACCGGCAAAAATTGCCAATTTACCATCTCTCGCACCTATATCCCCGCCAGATACAGGGGCATCGATGGAATAACAATGCTTCTCGAGCGCAGCATGGAAAATTCGCCTGGCGAGTGCAGGATGGCTACTGGTATGGTCAATGATGACGGTGTTGGGGCTGAGTGCCGGAAGAAGTGAGTCGAGAACGACGCTTTGAACGTCGGAGGGGTGGCCGATCATGGTAAAAATAACGTCGCTGGAAGCAGCAAGATCAGCCAGGGACGCGGCGACTTTGGCGCCGAGGGAGAGTAGGGAGGTTGCTTTAGAGGGGTTGCGAGCATAGATAGAGAGGGAGTAGCCAGCGGAGATAAGGCGGGAGGCCATGGCGCCGCCCATGACGCCGATGCCGATCCATCCTATGCGGGTTAATCCCGGGGCTACGGGGCCTGGGTAATGACTGCTCATTTTGTGCTCCGGCCTGCTCTACAACGAAGCAGTTCCGCGCTAATATCTGCTGTTGACTACGGTTAGTTCACTCTCAGACATTTCCGCAACATGTGTGAAAATTGAGGTGAATTAAACTAGCGTTATTTTTAAGCTTAGTTTGTTTGTTCGGTGTTTTTTTTTTTTTGGTTAAATTATTTTAATAATTAGAATGATTAATTGATTGGGTATCTATCCTTCAAGTACAACCTTCCATTACTATTTTAATATACAACCAGTGCTCCTTTATTATCACTTTTTAAATAACATTTTGAATATATACAGGAACCACATAATAATTACTAGTATTTTTAAAAAATAATTTTAATAACTTTCATTTCTTCAGTGTCAAGTGCATTTTGCTTGAACTAAATATAGGTGAAGATCGATTCTAGGATATGTCCCAACTACAAAGGAAAAAAGGAGCAATCCAAGTGATTTGATACATTCAAAGGAATGGTTTGACTAGCAGGTGCAAAATATGGAGGAAAAGTGATACCTTGCATGAGCACATTTTGGAGTAGATAAAGCATCTAATAACGATCAAGATGGTGCATCATTAGATAACAGGGATCATGTTGCCCCTACTCATGATGATTTGTCGCACAATGTGATCAAACTTAGTGACTTAATTGCACAAAATGATGACAAGACCCTAAATGAGCCTAAATCAAAGATCTCTAACAAGATGTATTGCTTGTTCAGCTGCGATGGGGATCATTATGGAAGAGAAGACATAATCGTAGGGCTCTTCATAAGATGCATTTTGGTTGTGATAATAGTGTTGATCAAGGATTCCACAACTTTGAAAAGTTCTTCGGTAATTTCATCTTTATCATGAAGAAATTATGAAGATAAGATAGAAGACAAGAACAAAAGTGGGGTAACAAGATAAAAATGAGGGGAACTGGCCTTGTTGTGAATGCATTTAGGTGCCAAAGTAAGCCAATTTTCTCGTCAAAATGTAGAATCCGTTAACTTCTTACGATGGATTAACGGCAAGACTGAAAATGATTAAAATTAGACATTTAAGGGGTGCAAGATGTGATACCGCTGGACCAACATGAATCAATGATATTAGTTGAGGGATAAAAAATAAAATTTTCCCTTTGAAGAAACAATTTATAAACCTAATGTTCAATCCTGACTATAGTAATATATGTATTCAAATGAGGTGTTTGACTCAATTGAATCAATTTTTAGAATGTTTAGATAGATACAAACTAATTCAAATTCAAAAACAATTTATTTTCATTGTTAACTATTAAATAAACTCCTTAAGTAATCCTGTCTCAAGTATTATTGTGTTAAGAAAAAGATTGAGAAAAAAATGTGGTCTGAACAAAAAAGCTATTTGTTCGAGTGTAAACACTACGACTTGATTAGTGACAAAAGGATTTCCAACTCGTATTTATAATTGTTATTCTTTAAGTCCTCAGAGATTGTAAAGATTAATCAGACGATCAACAAAAACTATGTTGAACCTTCTAAAAGACATCTTCTAAATATTACGACATTATTAAGAAAAGAGCCTAGCACAATTTTTTCTTTAACTACAAGTTTCTATATATATATAATGGTCCATCCAAAATATTCCACATTAGTCCATCCATAATGTTCCATGGCATAAATTATTTCTACATTTGTGCTTCTGAAATAAACTCACAAGAGATTGATATATTTTTATATATTGAGGTGAATACTCAAAATTGGTTTGTTACTTTTTATTAATTAACAAAACTAACATATATTATTTTATTATTTTTTGTAAAAGATCATCCACCTTCCTTTGATTCTTGAGAGACCTGTAATCTTTTCGAGAGGCGTCCACCCTTCTTTCACCCACTCCTTTCTTTCCTTTCATCGAGATGCAATGCCAACCAAGAGGATTTTCAGTTTGCCATTACCTTTTCGAGCTTCTTGAATCTTCCATTTGAATAAAAGAGAAGGGAACACCTATTTGCTTATTTTCCTAGTGAGAATTCTGATCTTTTTTGGAGTTTCAATTTTTCTAAGCAAGACTTAAGTTGAGATGGAGCAGTTAAACAATTCTTTAAACCAAATGGGCCAATTCGGGATTTTCATTCTTCATCAAAATTGGTGGATTTCAAGGTGGTTCTAGTTCATGATTGTGGCTGCTGAAGCTGTTGCTGATTAAAGCTGCCTGTCCCAAAGAGAGGCACAATACATTTGGGGATGGGGGTTATAAATGCAGAGCAGTTATTACTAATGCAGAGCAATTGAAAATTT
>JACFYI010001639.1:136029-149679 GCA_014898755.1 Handroanthus guayacan
AGGATTAAAAAGCCAACTGTTACTGAAGTGATTCAAAATAATAGGGACAAGGCAAAGGAAAGGAGAAAAAATGAGATGTGTTGTTGACTTTAATGTTGGTTTTTATATTTAAGTAATTCTGCCACAATTTGTTAGATTAAGTCTTTGAATTCTGCTGCTTTTGATGTTATGAATTATGGATGGTTCAAGGTTTGAATTTCAGTTATTTTGCTTGAATATTGACTGCATCTTGCTTATTGATTGGATAAAGTCTCTAATGTTTACTAATTGAATGTTGGCTGCTTCTTGCTTTATATACTTTGGTTGTTGGTTTCAAGACTTGGATACTACTTTGAGGTTTGGGTTTGATATTTTGGTTGCTAGTTTGAGATTGATGTTCATGAGCCCAATGTGTTACTTGCATTTGGTTATTGCAAGTATTTAGAATTCTTGGTGTTTGGTTGTCAATTTCATGCCCGGATAAGGTACATAGCTTTACAGAGTTTGGAAGATTGGATAAGTGTTCATTTTTTGTATTATTTTCTACAGGCAATTATTTTACCCAGGTCTTTGGTTGGTATTCAGTTATTTTGCACATTATCTGGGGGTGTTTGGTTAATTTTTGGCCAGTTTGATTTGTTGGTTCACTCTTTTTTTTACACATGCATTTTGTTTTTTTTTCTTTTGGTAATTTTACTTAGTTAAGTTTTTAGTCAGTTTGTTGATTTAGATTAGTTTATTGTAGGTATGATCATTTTATAGGATTTTTGCTAATATGCAAAATCCATGAAATTGGGCACTAAGTTACCTCCCCATTCATAATAATGGCAAAAATACATTGATTTTAAAAAATTAAACTAATACATACATTTATATAAATCAACAAGATTTTTCAATTACAAAATTTGACCCAAAACAGAAAATCTTGAAGCTAACACAATTATACCCTCACAATCAACATAAAGATGAGGATACACAATACAACAACCACTACCCAAGAAATATGTACATAATTCCTATTAATCTATGGAGTAACCAAAGGTTTTGAGAAACTATTGATCTCTTCCCCAACTTCATCATCTTTCTCCAAACATGCCATACTGTCATCCTAAAAAATTTCTCTGTCTTTAAAAATTACCTTATCTGGTTTAAGCCAATCGAAAAAATTGTATATCTACAATGAGTATGAATAATAAAGCTTTTCCTTTGACATTTTACTCTTAGATTCCACAACCTTAATCATAGTTTTTTTCTTGCAATAGCAACAGGGGGTGTTTCTATACCTTAAATCAACTACAGGAGTATGCACCATGCACTTCCTTGTCTTGTTGAAGCTTGAACTCGCCATTAATGGCCTTTTGCAGATTTTTGTTGGAGTCAAGAGGAAAGAAAAAGGTAAGATTTTGATAGAGACACCCAGCAAATCTTTGTCCAATATGTAGAAGAGATAGAGAAGGGCAAGATTGTCATTACAGAAGTATTCTTCCAGACCCAGCTGCATTTATTAGCGCGTTAAGGGCACGCAAGAGACTTGGCTTGAATATGCTACTGCGGTTGAAAACACAGGGGGTTTAGTTGCCATTTTCTATATCACAGGGTTCTTTGTGCTATTTACAGATAACACAGGGGGGTAATTTGCAATTCACCCCAATAATTACTAACGATTGCTTTTCTTTACTCAGAAACCATTCTTTCATCAAATCTTTCTTTTAAAAAATATATTAGATTTCAAAAGATTATTTGTTCCTTTATATCTAAGAAAGATACTTAGGTAAATCATTAGTTCCAAGGAGTTGCCTTGTTATCATGCATCAAAAGAACGATTGGACCAAAAGGTCAACAGGTAGTTTTCCATTCACGAACATAAATTAAACAAATAAATTTGGATGGGCATTTCGATATAATCACAACATTAATGACAATCCAAATTCCACTATATCATGCCATCTCTTGAGATTTAAATTTGACCCAATCTATTAAGTAATGTCAGGGCTAGCATTAATGCAAGTGTTGGCCAACCATCACGACAAGTGGTATCGAACATGTTGTTAGGCATGATTAGGGTGGCAAAGTAACTTGAGCTAATTGAAAATATCGATGGAGCCCTCCAGAAACTGAAATTAGGGTAAGACAATTTCTTCATGGTGTGCAAGAAACATAGTAGGGAGCTTAAGTGACCGCTTTACTAATATCATGATTGCCCAATTCATAATTTCAGAGGGTCAATAGCAAATTCATAATTTTAGTGATATTAGCAGAACACTCACTTAAAAAATTTATCAATTTAATTAATTATTTAATTTATAAATAATAATTATAAAGCATATATCAAAATTATGTTCGTCTTTACTATAATATATTTAGTTAATTATGATTATCCCATAGTGTAATTATCTATAATATGTCAATAAATTTAGAAAATGGCAACATGGGAATAAATACTGAAACCTTGTTTCAACTTTGAAATTCGGTCTCTGTTTGAAATATTTATTGTGCCCTCTTGAGACGCTCCGAAGGCACCGAAGCCATCACACTGCATCGCCAATCCGATTAGAGACAACTCTCTTCTTAAAATTGGTAATAAGCATGACCTATCTAATAATTCCTAGGACAAACATATAATAATGCAAAACAGGCTACAATCCCATACATATATACATACATACATATATTAGTCATACCAGCAACATACGTTCCTACCACAACAACAACATAGATACCAGCATTCTAATATTTTACATATGTCAATCCCAAGGTGTAACAACATCGATATATGCAACTCACAAAGCTTCTATATTCAAACACGATAAATAACACATAGATATGTACATATATATAAAGTTCCACAAACAGATCCATCCATCTCGTAGTGATAACACAAGCTGACATTACTTCATGTTCTCATACAGGGGTTCAAATAGCCGGACTCGTATGAAAAGCATATTCAAGAAGAGGGTGAGTTCAAATAACTCAGTAAGGTATATCATACGAAGCGAGTTACCTGTAAAACATTTTCCTGCATTATCAAAGGAAATTGATACAACTAACAAACAAACCAAAAAGTAACAAAAATGCCAGATTATATGTCCCAAATACAAATACCCATGGTAATATTATCATCTCAAATTACCAACGAGGCCATATCACATACATATATTTTCCATTGCATTTCGTTGAATGAAAGAAATTTGTGCCAAATAAATGATCCATCTCAGCATCGTTCCATACCAATGCTGAGACATCACATTCAGCAATAGCAGAAGGAATCACATACTAGAATTCTAGAGGTGGGCCCCGCTGTATACCTCATGTTTGCAGATGTGGCACTTACATTGTAATAAGTACATGATGAAATTCAATAAAAATACAAGATTCGAAATGCAAGGATAGCAGAGTTTTTGTCAATAACGAGATTCCAGAGGTGGCCGCCGCCATACTCCTTTTGTTTGCAAACATGGCACTTACATCCCGGGTGACGAGTTAGAGTCGAGATCCTAATACAACTATAATATTGGAACAAAGCACGATATGAACAATTATTTATAACAGTGAGGGTACACGAGTTCACAACATCTTGAATGCCAGAGAATCAAACAAACAAGATATTAGGAAAATATGAAATGTCATAACATATCACTGAAGCTTAGGAATTTCCAAATAATACCAGTGAAGATGTGTACAAATTACGAGTAATTTAAAGATAATGAAATTCGACAATACGGATATCAAGAATTTCTTTAAAGAGTTAACAAGCTAGAGATCCTCACCAACTTTTTGATTTCGAGATGACGACGACGGTCGTAAGCTCAAATACCTAGATTACTTAAGAATTTCATCACTCATTATACATCAAACGATAGCTTAGTACCGAAAGAGCAATAAATCTCTTTATTCAATTAAATAAGTTAGGATAGTGTATCATATTAATACCAAATTCTCTCACATCCTATTTCTTAATCAAACATTAAAATTTTACACACATACAACATGCATAATCTACCTATTTCACGACATTACCACAATTGTAACATACTCACACCTTGCATGTAAAATAAGATATACTACTCATACAATATCTTCCCTAATAATTTTTTTTTAATTCCGAATAATGAACAATTTTTCCTCATGCAATTAATCAACTAAACACCTCATTATTTCATCAAAAGTATACTAAGATTATTACCCAAAATCAGATTTAATATGACAACCCAAATTTTTCTCATATCAAGAAACAATAACAACAACACAATTTTCTGGTAGTTTAATCATAAGCTAATCTCCGATCAGTTTGCAAAAACTTTAACAGTGATCTTTACCTCCAAAAGAATCTAAACACATAGATTTTTTCAATGGATGCTTCGGATCTAAAATCCAAAGGTTGGGTTTTTATCTATACACCCCCAAAGTTAGCCTCGCTGCTGTCTCGTATCTTACATCTCACTAGCTGATCGTGTTGCGGGTTGCGGGGTACTATTTTATGGAGATTAAAAGGAAAATGTTAAGTAAATACCATGTAAATTATAAGGTGAATATTTTTGGATTGACTATAGGAGTTCGAGCTCATAAACAGTACACGGTATAAAAATTATTTGCCTCATTTATTTTGTCCTGAGATATTTATAGTACAAAACTAGCTCTTCTAGAAATACACGTGGTATAATCTGACAAATTAATAAGATGCTCTTTTGACGACTGTGATCATTCTGGTCAATTCGGGTCATGGGTCGACCAGGTCACTGTTCGTGGATCTTTTATATTTTTGCCTATTTTCTAGCTATTTCAAAGGGTATTTTTATCTTTTGAGTGTTGGGGATGTTTGTACCCACATCATTGTTCCTTTAACTTTTTGAGTAATTATGCTCGATACTCGTGCTTTATTATGAAGAAAGTTAATTTTCTTTTTATTGATCGTCTTCACATGTCAATGTTAAGAGCTTTTTATTTTTCCCGTCCAAAAATTTCAAAACTTTCTTTATAAATAAGAGTGGTCCACTCAATTCATTTTCCATATTTCCACTTAATGTTTTTCTTCCAAGTCCAGAGCTCCACCTTAGACCCCTTAACTTTTGGTTACCTTTTTATTTTATGAGGCCACTACGTGCAACCGTGGAACTCTAAATATCAGCCACCATTTGTCTGCCATTGCTTAATAAATTTCAATGCCCAATCCTCTCTATCTTTGACCAAACAAGCCCAAATGTCTATCCCTAACCGCGGCCATAGTGCCATACTTTAGAAATAAACCGATATGCGACCTTCCACTGTCAAACGACACCTCGTCACTTGAAGCTTTAAACTCCAAATCTGAAACTTTATGGAGCCACATTCTTCACTACCTTGAACCCACAAACATCAAGTATGAGTTGTCTTCATGGGTTGTTTTTCTCTACTACGATACAAGCAAGGACCAGTGATTGTATTTATTTAGAGCCAATATTTTGGATCTAAAATTTTTGTGCTCGAATTTGCGAGCAGCAATCAGTAAATCTAATCCTGTCTTTTGCAGTTGAATGTTCTCACTCTTTAATGTGTCATTGTTCTTGGTTGCGATCTGCTAAGCTTGGACATAGCTTCTCAAAACTAGTTTTGAAATTTCCAGATTGCCTGTGAACAAACAACCTGGACTTCTGCGGAGCTTCACTTATTTGATTTTCCAACTACAATTTGGGTCTGCTGTTTAGTTGTCCAGTGTACTTCGTCACCGAGGCCTATAGATCTCTCTATCATTCGACCTGGACCCATTATCTTAATAAATTTTTTGGTCTTCTTTAATTTAAGGTGTGGTCTTCATTTCTTTGCGATCTTGTTTTTTCTGTTGTTGTTGTTCTATTTTATGCTATATTCGTTCGAAATATTCTTGTAGGTAATATATTATCTTGATCAAATGTTTTCGCCTCCCGATTATTCCCCTAGTTCAAGTTCTTCTGATTCAAGCTCTAGCAATTCTATTCAATCCTATGTGCCTGTAGCTAAAATTAGTAAAAATAAATCTAGGGTAAGGACTTCTGGGCCAAGACATGAGAATTTGAATAATCATTTGAATAAGGTTAGAGATCCTTTAGGTGAAACCTACGATCCTGTAGGCATTGAACATGACTCCAAAATGACTGAAAATGAGCCAGCTAATATGACCTCTGAAGACGAAGTAGATGAGTATTTATTAGCGTCGTGCCCTTGGCTTTCGATAAGTTCATCCTTAGCGGGTCGAAATCTTTCTTACATGTATAGTAGATACCATATACCATTAAAATATGAGATAATAGTTCCATCTAAAAGAGATCGAATTAGTGACCCTTCACCCGGTTGTATATTCCTACCACTCAACTGCTTCCAAACTCAATCTAGCATATTCTTGGTTTTGTTGTTGTGATGCTATATTATAGTGTGGAGCCATCTTTTGTCAATTTTTTGTCTCTTTATTCGTTAACTGCTTCCTCGAGAACCGGCGAGCAAGGATGGTATTACCTTACAACTCATCCTCGTTGCAAGTTTTTGACAAAGTTGCCCAGTAACTTGGGTTCTTGGCGTGAAAAGTTTTTGTTTATCCGTACTCCTGTGACTCATACTTGGCACTTGTAGCATGATTAGTTAAGAAGTAAACCTAGGCCTCGAAATGCGGGAAATGCCACCTTTGATGAAGAATTCTTGGACAGGTTAATGGAAAAGTATTATAAAGCTCTGACTATTCTTCATGAACCAACTTTGAAGGTTGTTGGTTTATTGCTTGTTGCAATTAGCACTCCGTTTAGTCTAAGTTGATTTTTTCTATGTCATCTTCTTCTTATTTGATCTCTTTATTTCTTATGCTTGATTTCCTTACATGTTTTCTTACCATGTTCCATTTCTCTTGTAGAGGATATAATGTTAGATCCTCTTACTCGAGTGATGAATAAAGGAAAGCAATGGCGAGAAGCTCTTTTAGAGAAAGCTCGAGCCTTAGGCTCAGTTCCATTGTCCCTTGTACCAGCTCGCAATTCGCAGGCTCAAGGTCATGTGCAAGCTCTTCTTGTCCAAAAAAATCATGAAAGAGGTTCTTTGGCTCGAGTTCTCATTTCCAATATTCAAACCCGAAGCAAAAGCAAGGAGGTGGCTAGTTCAAATGCCAGAGATAGTGTCGGTATCTACAAATCTCATTCTAAGGAGTCCTCCAAAACTGATAAGGTTGATGTTGCAAGATCAAAGGACAAATCTAACTCTTCGCTATCCAAGGACGCTTCCAATCCTTCCACTGCCAAATTGAAGAGTAAGTCGGGTGATAAGGGAAAAGAAATCAATTGTGAGCCTGCCCCTAAAAAATATAAAAGTAGTGGGCTTGTTTTTTTTGGCGAGCCCGTTGATGAATTTCTAGCCGAGAAACGCGAGCTTACCACCCTCTATGGTGAATATCAATCAGGTTTTAATGCGATGCGGCGTCAGCTTGACACGGTCAACTTCTAATATAATCCTAAGTTAACCGGTCCCTCATCATCTATCGCCAAGATTTTTGAGAAGGACAGTTCAATTTTTATGACTCGAGCCGGCGAGGATTCTATGGAGCTTTACAAGTCATGTATTCTACCTTGTGACCAACCTTCTTTATTTAAGATGAACATAGCTCGAATGGAAAAACATGGTGCTCATGCCTTTATGCAGGTAACTTGTCATTTTTGTCATCACCCATTTCGACTTTATGACCTCTAATCTTTCTCTTGTTCTTTTTTTTTTTTTTTTTTTTTTTTTTTTTTTTTTTTTTTTTTTTTTTTTTGTATAGGCTCAAGCATTTTTCCACCACATGACCATTCAATGCGCTTGCTAGAAGCATATGTACCTTGCTCAGGATAGGGAACTTCAAGAAGTTTCTGAGGTGAATTCCAAATTACTTAACTTTTGCAAGGATTATAAGAACAAGCTTAGGTGTGCCGTGAATAATGCTGATCGAGTGAAGTATGCTTGTGAGAAAGAGGTGGGGGATCTCATGCGTAAGCTCAATGACCTTAGAGCCCAGCTTGATGATCTCAATGAGCAATTTGAAATTACTCAAACTAAGAAAGATATGATGTATGAGGTGGGTCACGCTGATGGTAAGGCCGGATCTTTGAGATCTCTGGAACATCATGATTTGCTTCAGCAATCTCATCTTCAAGGGGCTCAAGATTTTAAAAAATCATCCACGCCCCAGAATCTTGTTGAGGGGAAAGCTGCTGAGTTTTATATGATGTCTTTCATGAAGTGCCAATCTCAAATTGCCAAATTGGGAAGCTTTTTTCCTAGGTTCGACCTAAATCAGTTAGACCCTTTCAAGATCTCGGAACTTGAAGATTATACTCCACCTGATCCATTCTCCAATGAGTCTCCCGTTGAATTTGCTGAGCTAGGGAATTCTGAGGATAGTGAATGAATTAGTTAGGAAGAAAGATAAGATAGTATTTTGCCATTTAGTAGACTTAATATTTTGTCGTAATTTTGGATTTATAGAGATCGCCTTTTGAATCTTTATTGACTAATCTTGTAATGCGATATCTTTTTGTAAAGTTTTGCCCTTTTGAATGACCTTTAGTTTGTTGCATGCGATTTTATAGATTATAATGATTTTACTTTTGATTATATGGGAAAGCAATTTCAACAAGTCTCAGGTGGCTTAATTGCATGAGTTCATAATTATAAATATAAGAATTGTAAAACACAACTCGCACGTCTAAGTTTTAGGATCGTGGTTTTTTACATATTCATGATTTTTTTTTTGAATGGAGATCGCAGGTCATGGTTCCCCATATTCATGATTTTTTTTTTTGAATGGAGATCGTGGGTCATGGTTCCCGTGTTTCTTTCGGATAACGGGTCACAATTTTTTTTTAAGAGATGATCTTTTCCAGATTATCAATTTTTATCTTTTTCAGATTTTTATGGCCACTTTTTGTCGATAAAGATCAAGAATCATAGTTCACTCCTTTTCAGATAATGATTTTTGAGGACTTACGACCTCTTCCAAAGCAGATCATGTGGTATGATCTTTTTCAGATCATAATTTTTGTGGATCTATGACTCTTCAAGGAAAGGTCATAATCATGATTTTTTCAGGTCACAATCTTTTTTAGATCATGATTTTTGAGGACCTATGACCCCTTCGAGGGGAGGTCATGGTCATGATCTTTTTTAGATCATGATTGTCATGATCTTTTTCAGATCATGATTTTTGAGGACCCACGACCTCTTCAAGAGGAGGTCATGGGTCACGAATTATGATCACCTTTTCACAGATCATTTTTCTAAATCGCCAATACTGGAAAAAAAATTTTGGATACAAACTTATTTCATTATATAAATAGCTCATATTAAGATATGCTCATCGCTTACATACACTTGCAAAACTATATTAGTTTTTCATTGCAACTAATTCCTTCATCTAAACATAAAACTTCTTCAGATTTTGAATGTTCCAAGGTCGTGGTTGGGCTTTTCCGTTAAGGTCTTCCAGTCGATATGCTCCTTTCTTAGTTGCTTTGGTCACCTTATATGGTTCTTCCCAGTTAGGATCTAGTTTCTCAACGTGCCTTAAAACTTCAACTCTTTTCAAAACCAAATTGCCTACCTGGAGAGTTTTATTTTTCACTTGTTTTATTAAATTGCCTAATCATGGCATTTTAAAATTCTTGTATATGAATCCTGGCTCGATCTTGAGCTTTTTTGATGATCTCTAACTCAAACTTTATTTTTTCATCGTTGTTTTCTCCTTCTTCATAAGTAGAGATCCAACTTGTTGGTTCTCTTATTTCAGGGGGTATAACCATTTCTGATCCATAAACCAAGCAGAATGGAGTTTCTCCAGTTGGTGACTTTGGGATAGTCCCGTATGCCTATAATACTCCTGGTAGTTCATTTGCCCAATATCCCTTAGCTTCGGTTAACCTTGTCTTTAAATGTTGTAAGATGATCCTATTAACCATCTCGATTTGTCCATTCGCTTGCGGGTGCCCGACAGAAGTAAAGCTTTGTTCGATATGCATTTCCTTGCACTATTCTATTATTTTCTTTCTTTGAAACTGTTTCCCATTATCTGAGATAAGGATCTGTGGTACTCTAAATCTGCACACTATATTTTTCCATATGAAGCTCATAACCTTACCTTCAATGATTTATGCAAGTGGTTCGGCTTCTACCTATTTACTGAAGTATTCCACGGCTACAATTATGAACTTCTTTTGTCCTTTGCTTGGGGGGAATGGTCCTAAGATATCCATCCTCCATTGATTAAATGGACAAGTAATCCCGATTATCTCCATTCGGTTAGCAAAGATATGGGTCAAGTTCGTGTGCAGTTGGCATCTTTCACATTTTTTCACAAATTCCATGGCATATTTATTTATTGAAGACCAGAAATAACCTTGCCTTTTAATTTTTAGAGTGAGAACTCGACCTCCAGAATGATTTCCATAGTTCCCTTCATGGATTTCCCTCATCACGTAATCAGCTTGAGCCTGGTTTAGGCATTTTAGCAAAGACCCTTCTATCGATCTCTTATTTAGTTCTCCTTTTAACATCGTGAATCTAGCCGATCATATTCTCAAAGTCCTTGCTTCATTTTCGTCTTCAGGGAGTTCAGCCTTTTCTAAGTATTTGGTTATCTTCTGTTTCCATGACCCCTTTTGGCTGATTTCCATCACTTGGGTTTCAATTCTCTTATCCAATGAGGGTCAATCTACAGCTAATAACATCACTTTACTGCTTTTTACTCCATAGGCCATGGTGCCAAACTTGGATAGCGTATCGACTCTTTCATTTTCTTCTTTGGGCACCTAGTCACGGGTACTATTTTATGGAGATTAAAAAGAAAATGTTAAGTAAATAACATGTAAATTACGAAGTGAATATTTTGGATTGATTATGAGAGCTCGATCTCATGAACAATACATGGTATAAAAATTATTTACCTAATTTATTTTGTTCTGAGGTATTTATAGTACAAAATCTAGCTTTTCTAGATGTATACGTGACATAATCTGACAAATTAATAAGATGGTTTTTTTACGACAGTGATCATCCAGGTCTTTCTTTGGGTCAATCCGGGTTGCGGTTCGACTTGGATCACTGTCCGCGAATCTTTTACATTTTTGCCTATTTTCCAGCTATCTCAATGGGTATTTTCGTCTTTTGAGTGTTTGGGATGTTTGCACCCATATCACTGTCAATCTGTATTCAATTGGCTTTTTCGGGAGTTTCGCTTCGAGTTTTTCGAATATTCTTAGTGCTATTGCTAACTACACTCAAAGAGCTTTCCAATGGTATAAATTCATGTATGATTAGACACAAACTGAGTGAGTTATGGCTTTTAGAAATTAGGGTTCTTGCATAATCGGGATAAAGGAACTATGGTTGACCCCTTTATTCTTTTCCTTGGATGATTTTTGGTGTTCTAACTTACGTGTATGATCTTGACAAGGTCTGAATAGTAGAGAGCTTAAGGATAGAAGAAGAAAGTTTTCCTTTTGATATAATACCCTCTCTTGGCTGTGTAAGGAAGAAAAAGAAAGTGAGGTGTTCATACCTCAAGTGTTTTGTTTCTAGGTGTGCATATAATGAGTGATTAGGTGTCAAATGTGCAGCTGCCCCCTCCCTTTTATTATTTATTTATTACCGCAACCCATTTGTGGTATTTATGATTCACAATTCAGCATCCATCTACTTCCTCTCATTTAGGAAAGTTGCTATTAGATCCCCAAACTTCAAAATGAGTATTAGTGATGCCCTTGTAACTTCTCTGTAAAGTGTTTATACATATTATTCAATTCATGATTTAATACACTAATTAACACACACATATAATATGCTAAGTTTCAAGTCATGGGCGTATAAAAGAAGATTCTAAATTCTAACAAATAAAGAGCAAATATAAATTTGATTATCACACTAGAAGATAAAATTCGTGGTATATTATAATATATCTCATATAAGGAAATCGGGACGTTACAACTCCCCAATTCCAAATTCGAATTTTGATTCACTCCCCCACTTGGGCCAAAATATTATAATGTTATAGCATAAAACTGAAATCACAAAAAAAAAAAGAACTTTTTTCTTCCTAAGATTCGTTTTCTTTCTCCCATTCATCATTCGTTTTCCTTCTCCCATTTCCATACATTTCTCTATTTATCTATTGTTGGATATCCTTTCTCCCCGCCAACAAGCTTTTCCATCGTGACGTTGTCTTCTAATAAAATACCCCTCTTCTTTATATATTTATTCATTTTGTATAGGTGACTCACGACCTTTTACTTTGGCTTAGAATTTTTTGAGTTGAATTTGAGTTTGTTTTTATTTTTTCGGTTTTTATTTGAATTGGTTTGCACTTTACAATTTTTTCTTGATTTTTGGTGAATCCGAGAGTTCTTGCTCAATTTCAAAATAAGTTTCTTTATTTTTTCTTGTCCAAGTCCAAGGACAGAGTGGGTTTCTTTAATGCTTGATCAAGATTTCTTGTTTTGATGTTTATTTAAATTTTGCTTCAATTTGAAAATGGTTTTCCTTAGTTTTGCTTCATCAAAATCATTGATAATTGTTTCTTTGAAGAGTTCCTTTCGAAAAATTAAAGGTAGCTAAGTAGTTTTAAGAACCAACTGTTTTTTATTGCTTCTGCCGTACTGAAATTATAAAAATTATGAGATTTCCCCAGTCTGAAGACAAATTATTTGAATATTCATAACCCCTAAGGTTAACTTGTTTGCTTTTACTACAAGTCTTTTAGCTTAAGGCCTAATTTACTTTGAGGGTATTGGTTAATGGGGTTTGGTTTATAAATGGTTTAAATGATGGTTTAGATAGAAAAGTTTAAATTTGGTGGTATATTTTACTTTGATGGCTTAAAATGGTTTGATTAACTCAAATTGGATGGGGCTTTTATTTCAACAATTTGATGTAAAGTAATTTAGCTTGTTTATTTACCAATATGCCCTTATTGTTAAATATTGCAAAAAATTCATTAGATATTGCATTTCTTGTTTTGAAGTGCCCAAAAAATTCGAAAAAATGTGAAACCATTAAAATTTATCTATTTGTGCTTATATTAGATATTTAGTATAATTTTAAGTACCACATAATTTTTGAAATATATTGGGATGAAGTAGCTAAAAATAATTATATATATATACACACATATATTTTCACTAATATTCCTAATGTAGTAATTTTAAAAAAAAGTAGTAATTATTTAAATTTTTTATATCTATTCTTTATAAATTGGTAGCTATATCAAACTATAAATATAAGTTTATGGTGACATTTTTACCAATAATATTTTCACTTTAAAAATTTAAGTAAAAAATTATAAATGTCAAATTTGTATATTTATTGTTCACGAATTTTAAATAAAAAAAATTCAAATTATTTGATTTTGTTACATAAATACAAATTTATCATAATTTAAATAAATATTTTAAAGTTGTTTATTACAAGTTTAAATATCAATTTAGATAATCAATGCAATTGATAAAATGAAAGTGATATGCATTTGAATTACTTATTACAATTTTAAATAAATATTAAATGTTAACATAATTCTTCTGATGTTGCTTTGGGTAGATAGGTGTTATTCTTTGCAAGTGCGAGGATTAGGTGGTAATTACGTAAACTGAAATGCTATTTGCAGAGCAGTTTTTACTAACTTGCAAAGCAATTTAAAAAAAAACTCAAAATGAAACA
>JACFYI010001639.1:164157-178210 GCA_014898755.1 Handroanthus guayacan
TATTATTATTATTATTATTATTATTATTATAATATAGAGGCATATATAATATGAAAAAAAATAATTAGGCCCATTTTTTTTCTTAATAAAATTAAGCCTAATTTGGACTTTAAATTAAAGCTCATTAACCCAATTTCATCTTTCAACTTAGAACTCAAGTTTCCATTACTATTATTATTATTATTATTATTATTATTATTATTATTATTATACTTTCTGTAATTTGAGAGTTAAGACCGATTTTGTTTTAATTAAGTTCAGTAGAGTAATGTTTTTAAATCGCACACAACGAGCTCTATTCTTGTGGAACAATAAATGTATTTTTGTTGTATGTCATGTAGGATATATTAAAAATATAAAATTCAATATTTTAATTTCAAGTTTTAGTTTGACATCTTATTTCTTTTTCTTTTTTTTTTTTTCTCTTTAGCTCATAATTAATAGGTCGTGTCCCGGTCCCGTCCCGATTTTTTCCGGACGGGACAAAATCGGGACAAATCAAAATCGGGACTGGGACCGGGACACATTCTTGTGTCCCGAATTAAAACCGGGACGGGACAGGGACATACAAAATCCCGGCCCGTCCCATCCCGTGCTCACCCCTAGCGTATAGCATTGTTGTTACCACCTGTGGTTGCGTATAGCATTGTTGTTACCACCATCGATGTGTATATTGGAAAATAAGTGGTCGATACTTATGTAACTGCAAATTTTCAGGTTAAGGGTGCAACTGGGAGTAAACATGCCAGCTCAGGCAAATCGGAAACTCATGCAGGCTGAGGGAGACTCCGCTGAAGTTGAACTATTTGAGGTTTATGATGTTGTTCTGTACCTTGGCATAATTGATATATTGCAGGAATACAACATGAAGAAGAAAATAGAGCACAAATATAAATCTATGAAGTATGATCCTCTGTCAATTTCTGCCGTGGAGCCAAAGGTTTATTCGAAACGTTTCATAAACTTCCTTGAGAGAATATTTTCCCCTCAGCCTTAAGAATTATTTCCTTTCCTGCCCTTTGGTTACTACATATAATTCCTTGGCAAATGTATTGTAATTAATCGATGCAAGCCATATAACTCGTGCACAGAAATGTTTTATCTTGTTTGTTGTATTTGAGATTCCTTGATTGTTGTATTGTTTTATTTATTTATTTATTTTTAATAATTTAGTTATTGATGATTTGCGCAAGACAGGAGACTTGCCCTTTTGTTCTTATTACAGTTTAAAATGGATGTTATCGTTAAGTGTTTTGTTGAAAGTAAGCATGTGATAAATGTGTATACGTGTTTAGTTCTTTCCTAGTTATGCTAGAAAGATACATTCTTTCTTTTTTGACATAAATCGTAACATTACATACCCTTATGTAGAGTTGTTTCTACGCACTAAATTATGAAGTAGTGCCTCTTTTTAAATTTTATAGGTGCCACCATTTTACCATGGTATCTAGAGGTAAATCTTCGGCACAGCCTCCCTTGTATATCCGGCTGGTGGTTGTAAACCCGCTTACATTTGTTGTCATTTCACTTTGTTTTCATTTAACCTGCACTCATAAACTCACCAGACTGTTGGTATCGTTTCACCTGTGTTGGTAAACTATCGTTTCACCCATATTCATAAGCAGGCCAATCCCGCTGCTATTGTTGCAGCTGCCACATTTGTTGCCAGCAGTGACATTTGCTGCCAACAATATGTGGTTTATCCGTTGTTTTTATTTTTGTTGGGGGCATTGCTTTTGTCATTTCGTGTCGTGTTTTATGAGGGGTTAGTATTTGGTTTCAGTCAACAAAAGTCAACGTTCAAAGTAAAAGAAAAGAAAATTATTTCTGTAGATCCGATTATTTCCCTTTTGGAGGTGATTGTCTCCATGGATGTGATATGTAATATTGGCTCTCTTATTTAAATCACTAATCATGGACTAGATGATAGTAATTATTGTAGTTGGGCTATTTTGGTCTAAATATCTCTTGGAAGGCTAAGGGTGGACTGTAATTTCGTCGATTATCCCTTGGATGTAGAGTCCAAGGATCTTAAAATAGTTGAGTTCAACGTGCAAGGAAACACATCTAGACATGTTAAGTCATGTCATTTAAACAAGTGAAAACGTTGAGTTTAACATATACAATTTTCCTTAAACAAACATTTATGAAGTGGCACATTAATTCAATTTAGTTCAAGTGAGAGTTAGAGGCTTTGTGTTCTTTGCCTCCATCGCTTACGTTCACTATCTTCATTGTTATCCTCTCTATCAACACTCGCAAAGCTCAGAATATCTCTCTCGGATGGACATCCTCGAAGGGACTATGTTGATCAATTAAAGACTCTACAAATTTATTAGAAACTGTCACAGTGACATGTTGTACAATATCATTTTAATACGCTATTTCTAATGAATCTTGAATTTTTGCTCGTACCTTTTCCTTTTGTGTGATTCCATTTCTATATGATCTATTCAATATCATTAATAATTCAATTTTACATCCAACCTGATACAATGTCTCACACCATCAGGAGATAATAGTGTACCTTTTGTTCTACACCTGATGAATGGATATCTAGTTGTACCATCTACCAAAAGTGGAAGCAATGAACAAGCATGTTTTGCAAACTCTTCAACCCCATTCAAGAATTTTAGTCTAGTACCATGATGTTCAGGAAAAAGCCTATTCTACATTCTTAAAATATCTGTTTAAATTGAAAAACCCGAAAAAGGTCTTGTTAGATTCGAAAAAGGGGACTTAAAGATTTTCTAATTAATTTTTTAGAAGTAATTGAGTCATTGGCTCAAAACACTTCCGATATGTCAAATGAGTAACACTTAAGAAATTTTATGTAAGTTAAGAAGTTTAGTTTCACTTTTGGAGATAAAGATGTTTTAACATCAATAGCTGCATTTTGTGCATTTTTGATAGTCGATAAACATGGTTATTGGGATGGAGTTTTAAGTGAGTAATTGAGTCTTTGGTACAAAAAGACTTCTTCGAAACTAAATGAGCTAATACTTTGCAGAATTTATATGTTTTAAGGCAGTCACCATTGCATTACTGATAATTTTTTTTCTTTTTTCTTTTTTTTTTTCCTTTTTTCTTGTTTTTTTTTGGGTAATTTCCAGTACTGATAGCTAATGATGGAAATATATTATTATTATTATTATTATTATTATTATTATTATTATTATTTGTTAAACTTATCTAATATTAATTTTATTAATAATGATTCAGTGCCTTTCCTATCATAAATTTCTAAGTCAAATTCTTGCAAAATTAACACCCAACAAGTTAACCTAGGCTTTGCATCATTTTTCTCTATTAACTATTTGATGACCGAGTGATCAGTGCATGCAATTACTTTAGTTCCCACTAAATAAGTTCTGAATTTGTCAAACAACAAGAAGCAGTTCTTTTTCGGTGGTAGTGTACTTCAATCGTGCATCATTTAGTGTTCTGCTATCATAATAAATTGAACAAAAGATTTTATCCTAAACAACACCAGTTGCAAAACCACTAGCATCACAACATCAACTTAAAAAAGAAATCCCAACCAAGAATAGTTATAATGTGTGCAAAAATCAATTTCTCCTTTAATTCATTTAAGGCCTAAAAAGACATGCATCATTGAATTTGAAAAGAACATCGTTTTCAAGCAGATTGTACAAGGGTTTTGAATTTTTTTTTTCAAAAAATCTTTTATAAAATATCAATAAACCCTACATGTCCTAAGAAACTATGAATACCTTTTATAGAAGAAGAAGTGGAAGTTTCTCGAATGTTTCCAACTTCACTTTGTTGACATCAATACCATTATTGGGAACTTTACAATCTAGAGCTATTTCTTCTTATACCATGAAATGACACTTTTTCCAATTAAGCCGAAGGTTAGTATCTTCACATATTCTTCGTATAAGATCAAGATTGTTAAGGCATTTGCCAAACAAAATTCCTTAAACAGAAAAAATCATGCATAAATACCTTAAGAGAAATTTCTCTACCATGTCGGTAAAGATCGAGTTGTGGGTGCATTGCAACTCCCAACTAGCATTCTTCAGAAAGAAAACATTCCATAATGGGAAGTGAAGGTGGTTTTCTCTTGATCTTCTGGAGCTATGGCTACTTGGTTGTATTCTGAAATCTAAAAGATAATGAAACTCCTTACTCACTAATCTATCTAACATTTGATCAATAAAGGATAGGGGAAGTGATCCTTCCTAGTGGCTTTTTTCTACTTTCTATAGTCCATAGATACTCCCTACTTAGTCATGGTGCTCGTTGAAATTAATTCGTTGTGCATATTACACACCAAGTTATCTTTCCCCCTTTTAGGTACACACTAGACCGGCTAACCGAAGAACCATCAGAAAAAAGGTAGATAATTCTTGCATCCGGCCATGTAATGATCACCTTCTTCACTACTTCATTATCGGTTTAGCCTTCTTGTGTATGCAGATAGAAGAATTGATTCCCTCTATGTCAGCTATAGTCCAACAAATCGCCTTTTTATGCTCTCTCAGCATACTTAACAGTTTCTCTACCTGCAGATCAATAAGTGAAGATGAGATTATTATGGGAAAAATCTCTTATTCACCTAAGTAAGCATGGCGAAGATGAGCAGGGAGAGGTTTTAATTCTAGCTTAGCGGCTCTTTGATTGAGGGTTTAAGGCCTCCTAAAGATCAAACTTCTCTAGAGATTCAACTTTCTTAGGTCTTAGTTCCTTTGAGTCTAATATCTTTAGGGTTTGATAGAGTATAAAGCCCAAATGTCATAATATGGCCTGTTAATGACTATGGAATGTTAAAATGCCAAGTTGTTGTTTCGTAGCTCAAATTTGATGGCCCAAATTGATATACCCTTATGCTTTATCACATGTGTGATAGCATGTATTATTCTAGCCAATTCCATCAAATTACCCAAATGTCCTTTGCATCTTTGAAGTTTTCTTTTTGCTTTTTTTTTTTGCCCATTTTAAAATACTACAGGGAGAGCAGTGGCCCAACGGTAGGGAATAGTATTCCCAATGGCTCTGCATAGTACGCCCAAGAAATCTTATATCAGAGCTTTTCCTTTCAATATTCTCCCCATAATATCTATGGCCATGGCACCCTCTTGTAAGCCATAAAAGGAGTAATATTCATGGTTTTGGGTATGCATTTTTTTTTTTATACATATAATTGCATAGTTTTTGTCTCTCTAATTCTATTCTCTATGACACGTTTTTGCCGTGAAAATTCCACTCCATAGACTCCTAGATTTATACCATGATTTTGATTTAAATTTTGCCCTATTAACAGTTGCTTAGCAATGACATTTAAACATCCCCCTAGTGCTGTTGTGGGAACGATGCTATGAACCTTCGTCAATCTTGTGTGAGCCAAAACGTCGATTGTTTATTTTACAAGTGTCCGTTAGGACCGCATCATAAGGGCAACTTCTTGTGGTGGAATGAATTCTAGGGGATAATTTTGGACCATATGATAGTAGCCGAAAGCACCCTTGACAATGAGTCTTGAAATTCTGAACGATCCCCTGGTCAATATAATATTGAATCGCAACTGAGCCATCGGAAGTCAAATGCTGCAGTTCATACAACTCATTTGTACCGAGGGCATCTGCAAACACACGAACCATCTCAACAAATAAATAAATCATTTATCTATACAATTGGTGCGAGTGCATTTTGTTGTTCTCTACTTGTTTTGGCCCTTGTCAGTGTGATCATTGGTGTAATTATAGCGATGAAATATTAGGCTATTATCGTCATTTTGTTGCATTACAGTTCCGGGATCGTGGAACATTTTTTGAATGCATAGTTTTGTGGATTTTATGGGATAGGGACGTTTATGTATGGGCCACTATTTTTTTGTATGTGTTAAAATGGACCGATAATATGATAAAATTTCTATTATCTTAAACGTTATATTCTTATGTGCCTTCGATTTCCACATTATCGATTTCTTGCTATTGTTAAATATATGTAACAATTATGTTCTACGCATTTCAAAACAAGGAATGTAATGATAAGAAACCGAATTGCACTATAAGTCACGTGAAGCACCCATTATTCCAAAGTTGAAAATGAATTACCAAGTCTGATCAATGTTCAGCTTTAATTTCATTTGATTCTCTATCATGTAGTATATGACACAAGATTCCACAAATTGTTAATGCCTTGTCCATCCATGTATAGCTTTTGTCAGCAGAAGTTGCATTTTTATTAATGAATTCTAATTTGTTTTCCTTTGTCATCATTTTAGCCACTAAATTGAAATCTAACTTCGTAGTTTGTTGTTTATAAATAAAAAAAATATAGAGAATAAAAAAAATCGATTAAAGTGATTTCTTTCCAAAATGTTGCACAATATTTCCCTTTATACATATCTGTAACTTTCAAATAATATTGACATTGCTCCTCGTGTTCCACTACCGTAAGAATTTTTCTTCTACAATTTTGAGCGAAACTTGATGTTGGAGCAAGAGTTCATTGTAAAGTTGTTGGAGTACGCCCAAGAGAAATACGATTTTATATGGAACTGATGTAACTTTTATTCGAAGGGCAATGAAGTCCGTGAATGGAAAGTACAGAAAGTCATTTACTCGCAAGGACGCGCACTTGCACTTCAAGCAACTAAAGCACCGTTACGAGGTGTTCAGGTTTCTTGTCATTTTTTCCCTTGTCCAGTACGATGCTGATAATAATATTGTCCATGCACCACCCTACATATGGGATTATGTTGCCATGGTAATGTCTACTTAAATATATTATATCAAATGTCTTGTGGAATTACAAATTCAAATGTTTGTTGTTATTTATTAAATATGGGTACTTACTCTATTTTCATAGAAATATCCAACTACAGAAGCTTACATGATATCAGGAGAACAACATTGGATCGAATTGTGTTACATATTCGGATCGCCCAAACTTGTTGATGTATCCGCATAGCATGAAGTTATTGAAATCTCGGATGACTATAGTAACCCAGATCAGTGGCTTCTATGTGATCCTGCACCTGCTCCGGCGCAAGCCCATGCACCTGTGAGTCCTATTCCATTGTCCTCTTCATTTTGGTATAATTTACCACAAATTGTGGGCCAAAATGACATCACTTCTCGGAATTCAGTGGGATATGGGCCACCTGGATGTTGTACGGTCATTTCAAATAATCCCATACCATTCTAAGACCATTATGCTAAAGTTTATGAGTGAAATGAGCCACGAAAGAAGGTATTACCCGCTCAACATTGCTCGTGGGATGCAAAATGTAGCTCCCACGCATTTTTTGCAACACCGAAGAAGCCTCCGAAATAGCACAGCTAACCTCGCTTGTCCATAAATAATTATGTTTGTTGTGTTACATCTTTCTATAATAATTTGTTGTCTTTGATGTATGTGTTAGTTATCATAGTTGTGTCTGTTATTGTTGTCAGATCCATGTATTTTCTTTTATATATATGTATTTATCCAACTAGTAAGTTGTTATGTTGTTAGGTAAGAGTTGTTGCAACATTTGTTTGCAGAATGCATATGTCTTTTGTTATCTATTTTCTATTATGTATATGTATTTTGTTATGTCAGTAACTAAAGACGTTGCAATTGTGATCCTTCACATATTTGTATAATAGCATCATCACAAGCAGTGCCTATTTATATCCATTTTGGATTTCTAAAAAGATTCCCCATACAAATCATACTACAAGTTGCTTTATGGAAAAAAGATCAGCAAATGTAGATGTTTGATAATCATGTTAATTCCCCTCCCAAATGCATTATCATTAATGCTTACTGTCCATTACCAACAAAATAGGAATGAGATTTACAAGATGGCAAAATAAATATCAGAAGAAGACAAGGCCTGCATGGGTTGAAACATGAGTCCAAAGGTATGCCACCCAAATTCATTTACAATTTTGCTACAATCATGATTAGCCCACAGCAAAAAGATCACCAACGGTGCAGTAGCAATTGGATGATTTGCACAACATATATTATGTAAAGTGCTACGCCCAACCCAAATATTAGTTATCAAAATGACTAATCAATATGTCCTGACAGCATCAAAATGACTAATCGAAAAATCCTGATAGCATCAAGCATATAAATCGAACGCCTCTTTTGTCATGCCAAAAAAAAAAAAAAATCCCTGTGAGCATCGTGATTTGTGAGTTTAAGTTGTAATCACCTTCTTGTCAAGTGATAAATCTGGAATTTTTGAGATCGCAGTGTATAGAGCCTTTCGGTCATTTGAGTCATTATCAGGCTTTGTTGGAGGTGTTTGTGCTGGATGTTTTAATTCATGGACGAGACTCCCAAGCGTGGACGACATGTTTTCCATCTATCTTCCCATTAGGGACTTTATGTCTGGATCCGATGTATCGATTCATTTTTGCTTAGATAAAAATACAGACTTAGATTTTCTGTTCCTTTCACTTGGGGGAGATATGGAAATTGCATCATCGAGCATCTCACCATGCCCTGTAATCGGAGTTGTTGGAGGAGGTGTATCTATATTGTCGCCTGATTTTTTGCCTTTTTTTAATCTTAGTCCATATGGTAAGTCGTGCACCACATCCCCAACATCAATAGCCCCCGTGCCTTGTGCTCTATCGTTGCCAAAAATCTCAACCTGACTATTATACAAAGGTTTTGGCTTATCACGTAGGCTGGCAACATCCGGATATACCTACATTAGCACAATACAGATTACACCCATCGAGAATGAAGCAATGATTCTTTTATGGAAAAACAAGTAAAAGTCTATTAATTATTTTATGAAAAAACTATTAAAGATAAAATTTGATATATTAATCCTTAACACTTTCAGACGCAGCGACAATTATGTGGGTGTTTGGATCCATGC
This sequence comes from Handroanthus guayacan, assembly GCA_014898755.1. NCBI lineage: Eukaryota > Viridiplantae > Streptophyta > Magnoliopsida > Lamiales > Bignoniaceae > Handroanthus > Handroanthus guayacan. The sequence goes on from JACFYI010001639.1 coordinate 173,012, forward strand.
TTGCTCTTGCCCTACCACTAGATCCTAAAATACCAAGAATATAAGAATATATCTTCTTTCAAACATGCAATTTTGATTTAATATGTTTGACAAGAATCTTGCTTTCCAAAAGCTTCTCAACCATCATTGCTTCTAAACGGACCATGTAATCGCCCTTGAATGAGCCATCGCATTTCCAACCATGTGCACGGAGGGTTTTAAGTGCGTCTACTAGAACTTCATTTTCCATAGAAGTCCAGTAACGGCATGGTACAGGGGCCACCTTCTTAGCTTGTACAGGCTTTCTTGTATTATGTGACAAGCAAATTGATTGTTCCATAATCCTGTTCAACATATCACGCAAAAAAATTCAACAAAATATATTATATGATGGAACAGCCATTATAAGAGTATAAAAAGAAGAATATATTCCATAAATAGCTACTGTCAACCATTACACACATAGATATGGATCCATTAACACGGGATTAAGTGGACAGCAAAATGAGCACATAACTAAAAACATCATGAAATCTTTATAACCATACAAAACTTATGAACCTAAGTATGAATATCATAAAAGGTACACGTTACATAAGTCATAACACATGACATTCAATGAAATATCTGTCTCCACTTATAATATGTTAATACGAATTATGCGTCCCAACGTCCCCTCCAAGCATGGTATATTTCGTTTGCTAGGTTGTCCCTCCAGGATTCCATGTTGTCCCGCCCTCAATGGAGTCAACCAATTTAACATACATATAATCATTACCAACAATCCCATTGAGGTCAACATCTTCAAACGGGCGAGTCACCATGGAACTTTTGATGAAGTTATGTAGGAGTGCACAGACGAGGATGATAAGATTTTGCACCTTGATTGGGTAAAAGCTAGGCGACCTTAGCATTGCCTATCTACCTTTCAGAAGACCAAATGCTTTCTCAACGACATTTCAAGCTTTGTCATGCTTCAGCTTGAAATATTCTTTTGAGTTTTGAAGTGAAGAAGGCCCATTATGCTAGTCTAAAAAGGTGATATTTCGTGCCATGGTATGGAGTCAAAAAACCCTTTGAATTCATATATCCCACATTACAGAGATAGTAATTTCCTATCCAAGAAAGTTAGATTCATAATGATAGGAATGGAAGAAAAAGTTGCCATGTTTTAACCAAGGATTTTTTTTTAAGGTTTAATTACATTTTATTACCTTCAGAGATTAGGAAATTATCAAGAACTACCCTCATGGTTCAAAAATCATAAATTAGCGCCCATAAGTTTATGAAATTATCAAATCATGGATTTGTTAGGATTTTTAACATAAAAGTATTAAATATCCGTTTTGATTAGTCATATTCTGCTAAGATAATGGTGATAATTTTATGATGTAATTGTCCCATATAAATATCCTTATTTTTAGTAATTATTTTCGAAATAATATTAAAATTATTTGTTCTTGTTAAAGATAATTTCTTTAAAATAAATTACCTATGTAATTTTATGTATTTATTTTTAAATTTAATCTCTTAAGGTGAAGAATATTAATAGTGAAGAATATCTGTTTCTATAAATATTTTTAAAAAAACTAATTTTCTGTATATTTTTCTATAATGAAAAGACAGATGTCATCATTTTTTGTAAGAAAACTAAATGAATAAATGATTTGGTAATTTTGTAAATTTATGAAAGTTAATTTGTAGTTTCAGACTATGAGGATAATAGTTGGTAATTTTCTAATTTTTGAGAGTAGGAAAAGGTAATTAACCCTTATTTTAAGAAAATCAATTATATAACACTATAATACAAAAAAAAAAAAGAATATTACCCACAGGTACTCGAAGACCATGAGGCCGACTTAAGGTATCCTTCAGGACACGAGAGTCCGTAGCTGACCCTTCCCACCAGTGGCGGATCCACGTAATGCCAAGTGGGGTCAGTTGACCCCACTTGGCCCCACGATATTTTATATTTCTTATATAAGTTATAGATACATATTGGTCAAATAAAAATTTTGTCACCACCTAGACAGCAATGTATGCCTAGGTCGGTCGGCAGGAGTGTCTAAAGTTTATTTGAGAGGTCACCTGTTCGAATGTCAAGTCCTACAAAATAAGTAGCCATGGTCATTCCCTTATGCCTTTTAGTTTAAATCCTTTTTCTTTTGTTTTTTCTTTCTTTCCTTATGAAATTCTTTTTTTTGTTTTAATTTGACTTAGCAAACTTTTTTATTCCTTTAATCATTTTTCACTATATCTACAATTTAAAATTTAGAAGGTAAAAGAAAATTCAAAAGAATGCAAATTATTTACTTGTCACTTGTTATTTTTAAATTTTCATATTGATTATTATATGTATATATAAGTTATACATATAAGTTAAGGTTTCTAATGAATGAAAATTAAGAGCTCTTTTATGGGTATATTTTAATTTGGCATTAATTTTTATGTAATGGATGATGGTACATTTGAAAATTTAAAAAAAAAAAAAGTTCATGTGTGATTAAGAGTTATGAAAAGGAAATGCTAATCAATTGTGTTAAATCTTATTTTCTCAATGTTCACATATCAATAAATCAACTTTTCTCCAAAATTTTTAAGTTTGGAAGTGCGGAATAGGGTAAATGATGATTTCGTAAGTGAGTGTTTGATAACTTATAAAAAAAACAAATATATTTACAAGAGTTCTAAATGATAATATTATGACATCTAAAAATATGAAATCTTATAGAGGATAATCAAATTAATATAATTTATTATTTTTACTAAATATTAATATATCGTTTTAATTTTTATTAATATTTTGACACTACTTAATGAAATTCCTAGATCCGCCACTGCTTCCCACCCAGCAAGCATGTAAACAAAGTTCATGTCTTTATTATATACACCTAAAACATTAACAACAGTATGTCCCTTTCTAGATCGGTAACGTGTCTGATCTATAGAGGGGCTTGTACCTCAATATATGTCCCATCTAAGGCCCCAAGAGACCCCTACGACAATAATATGGCAAATCAGATAGACTACTAATTTGCAGCAATGGAAAAGTAAATAAAACATCAATGACAATGAAGAAAAGCGAATACTTCTAACCTTGAAATATTTCCATGGCTCAGTAGTGCAATCATTACCCACCAGATCAGGTTGAACAAGTAGGATGGCACTGATCTTAATGATAGCTCTAAGAGTTTGGGAGAAATACTTACTAACGGTATGGCCTGATCGTTCGAAGCTGTGTTTAACAATAATATTTTTTGTGTGGTGTGTAAGAATCAAAAGGAAAGAAGCAACCTTTTCATGCACTGAAATGTAACGCTTATTTTGTAGACCTCCCACATGCTCAAGAAGGTAACAAAGCCTAAAGAATGAATTTCTATCCATTCGGAGATTATTGATACAAGACTGATCATTGAGCTCTACAATTTCCCTCAAATGCTTAAACTAATCAGGCATTTTGTTGACCATAGTCTAACTCCTAGGACTCCTAATACATCTATGACGTTGGCCCCTCATACGTAACAGGTAGAGACGGTAAACCAAGAACATAAACACCGTTTCTCTAAGCAAAAAAGCATAAAGAAATATCAAAATATGAAGTTTTGCCCTGGAGTTCATGTCGCCCATATGTGGTTACACCTATAATAGAGTAAATTGCATTAAAACCCCCAACCTTTGGGGTTCAGTGCACTTCACTCCCCAAGCTTTTCAAATATGCGATTAACCCCCCAACGATTGAAAAACGTGTATTTTGTCCCCTTTCACGAACTCCGTTAGAATATTCCAAGAATATTCCATTTTTCTACAACTAAAATCCCAATTTAATGGAATATTCCTCGAATATTCTAACGGAGTTCGTGAGAGGGGCCAAAACACACGTTTTTCAATCATTGGGGGGTTAATCGCATATTTGAAAAGCTTGGGGAGTGAAGTGCATTGGACCCCAAATATTGGGGCGTTTAATGTAATTTACTCCCTATAATAATGTCAAGTTCAAATTATTTATGTTTGAATGCATTAATAAAATCATACCACAGAACAACATGTAAATTTGAAACTATTGCTCTTCACTCAAATCTTTTGCAACTTCATTATATTAGCCAACCCCACAAGTGTATATACATTAAAATAATTAATAGCCTTTTGAGTTGCCATATGTTCATATCACAGACATTATCAGACACATTGCAGAGAAACATTCAACCAAACGTAGCCATGTCATTGGAAGATAAAATTACAACAATCATATCATTGCTGTTGTAGCCAAAAAAGCCAATTCCATTGCAAGAATTTGTTTCACCTGGATTTATGCCATGACCAAACAACAATAGTATTTACCCTATTATGGTGCTCGTCACTGCTGAATCTCAATTAAAAATTCATAACCATAAATTTATAAATAACATCAATGAACTTACAAAGAATGATGTAAAAGATATGGCATGCCGGCAGAAACAAAATAGGAGAAACGAAATCACAATTCGAATTTTACGTACATGAAAAAGGAAACTATAATTACATACCTGATGAGGGACAAATAAAGGTCATGGACAGGAAGCAGACCAGCACACGCTACCTTGTCGCCGGATTTGAAGAAAGTCGGGAACACACAGTTGCTGTATGGTGGGACTAGGGTTTGTGAATTTGGGGAGAAAACTCAATTGGTGATGAAGTAATCTCAAAGTGTGCATTGGTATTTCAAAATGAATTTGGGGTTAGGGACATTGTTGTAATTCACAATTAAAAATAAAGGGTATAAAAGAAAATTATTCAAGTAATATAGCTAATCTCCCCACTGCTATGACCAATCGCTACTACTGGGGTGTTGTAACACCTAAGAATCCCAAAATAAAATTCTTGAATCACCGATTTTTCGAAAACTCATTTGATTTTAAAAATCGAGCTTTGTTTTAAAACCAAAACATATTTTACGTATTCAAAAATATTTCAAACCAATATGTTTCAATTTCACGTCACGACTCAACCCAAAAATAAGCCCAATTGGCCCATAAAACAAGCCCAATATAAGCTAAGACCCAACCCAATTCATAGCCACATTTGTTGACCAAAAATTTCACCAATTAAAACTCAAAATAAAAAAGAAAAAAAAGAAAGGAAATCTGATCTGCAGAGAGCCCAGCCAGCAGCAACATTTCAGCAGCCATTTGTGATGGATTTTCCATCCATCCATCTATCCATCCATCACCCACCCTAAACCTA
>JACFYI010001639.1:188600-200333 GCA_014898755.1 Handroanthus guayacan
GAGCTTGGGGGCAATCATGGATGACATGTTGTGCACTTCCACATACACCACATTTTTCTTGTTTTTTCTAATATTCATCTTCAGCATGCGATGGTTTTCGTGATAACCACAACTTTTTTTAGCACTCTTTGCATAGGGACTTTTTTCATGTGATGATATTGCTCGCATCATGCCCCTGATAGTTGATCTTTGAATCCTTAAGACTAAATTTCCTTTATTTCTGCTACCAATTCTTCCAAATCCCCTCATCTTGTCTTCTACCTTTTGTATTTCTTTCAGTTCAGTTTCAACTTGCAAGGCTTTGGATACCACTTGATTGTAAGTTGTTAAGTTGCAAGAAAGAAGTATCTGTCGAATTTTTGGTTGTAATCTCTCAGTAAATTTCTTGATTCGCTGTTCTTCGTCTTGCAGGACATGAGGTGTGTATTGAATTAATCTATTAAATTGGGCCTCATATTCCACTTCCCCACATGTTTTTTGTGATAAATCCATAAATTCTCATTCCCAAGCATTTTTGATAACTTGTGGTATGAATTTATGATGAAATTCTGACTCGAAATTTTTCCAAGACCATTCCACATTGTATTCCTCCTATTTTTGTTTGGTTATTCTCCACCAATAGTATGCAGCTTCTTCAAACAGAATGGTTACATATCTAATCTTTTGTTTGCAGAGTAATCAAGAACATGGAATATCTTATCTACTTCCAAGATCCAAGATTCGGCTTTACGATCATCAGGGCCCCCAAAGAATTTTGGTGGGTTAATCTTGAGGAATGTGGTTAGAGCTTTGTCCCCGAAAGTAGTGAAGATGTTATTCTCCTGACACGAAGTATGTGCATGTTGTTGGCAGAGTTGCATGACTTGTTGGAAGAAAGAAAGAATGGGTTTAGAGGCTCCTCCAAGTCCAGAATTTACGTTATTAAAACTTTCAGGAAGAACACCATTTGTTTCATTTGTTGTTGGTAATTCAGATTCATTGGTGGCTTCTTGTCTTCCGGTATGGCGTCGAGAAGGACATCCTTTTCTTTTTCTTGGAATGTTTAGATCAGATGTATTCTTGCACAATTTGTTATCTATTAATTATTTTTACATGGAACAATGCAAAACTCATTAAAATAGGCAGTACTGGTCATTGTATAATAAGTAAATATCACATAAAGTTTTTGTTGCTTTTTATAGTTAACATGGGTTAATACAAAATAATGCTAAGCTGTTAGTCCTATTTACAGCAAAATGACTTATAAACAGCTTACGATCCCATGTATCAGTTAAGCGACTACTACAAAATGCCGCACACATTCTGCATTTACTTTATATACAACATAAGTATTTCATATTATCCCATAATGAATTGCTAACGTCAACCCGTACTAGGTCCCGTGCCCAACTTAGTCCCAATGCTCCTTCCCAAAACTGACTCAGACATGAGCAAGGTTGTGGATATGACTGCACTCAAATTAGCCATATATTGTAGAATATCACTCCACCACTGGCTGCTGATGGTATATGGTAGATTCAAGACCCGGAATTCCTCCTATCCCTATGAAATATGTATTATAACCTCCTTGTGAATAATTCATTCATAATAAGTCTTTAATTATTCCCTGAATATGCGTAAGGGATTCCACATTCCTATTCATGACATTTTCCTGCTGAGCTATAAGACTTTGTGCCGCAGGTGCATATTGATGGGTGCATACTGGCCAAGTATACCCTGCAACTATTTTCCTATCTCTTGTAACCTTGCACGATACAGGTCCACTACTCGTTGTAACTCTTGTTGTGCTACCATTGCACAATCACTATGATATTGATCACAAGTGTTCAAGAGTTGTTGAAGCTAACATATCGTTTGGTCTCTATTTGCCAAGTCTTTTCTTAAGTTTTGTATTTCTTTTTGACATACAAACTCTTCTGGGCAAGTGTTAATCTCTATCCCTTTCCCTTTGTCCATTCCTACAATTTAAGAACCAAGGTGAATACATAATATTCAAGATACAGTAAATTACAAAATTGGGCATAGTCTAATTCGGAATTTATCACATTCGAACATCATATGTTATCCTTAATTCAAAAATGCTTGAAATGAATTTAATTCTTATACTTTTACTTCTTTTTTCGAAATTTCCCTTTTTCGTAGCCCTTATATCTAACCTAGGCTCTAATACCACTTGTAGCGAACCCATCGTGGGAGTATGATTTTTCTATATTATTTTAAATGAAGTATATAATTTATACAATACCAAATTTTTGAAATAACTAAAAGGAAAATTGAAGGTATTTAATTTATTATTTTTTAATTCTCGAAAATATAAAATAACTAATGAGGAAATTGATTTTCCAGTCAAATTTGTATTTACACATGCACATGAATGATTATGTGTATTTTTCAAAGTATATATTTAAATTACACAATGCTTTACGTTTCAATCTTGGTGGGAACTAAATTGCTAAATTTTTGCAACATATTTAATGCGGTAAAGTAGGAAAAAAAATGGTAACAGAATATCATGAAAAGAACTAGTATTTTCTGGATAGGTTTATATGTTGATTATGGTTAGTCTATTTTATTAAGTATTACAAACACTTTCGGCATTACATAACTAACAAGTAATTCAAATTTCTCATTCAATGTCTAAGGGCTTTCTTATTTTAATATTGATGTCATGATACAAACTTTATAATACAACATAGCAAATGTACAAGCTAAATTTTAGGTACACAGTCAACTTGCTCTTTCTCATAACTCCTAGACTTTATTCCTTCTCAAGTGCATATGTATAGCCTAAAAACTTTCAAGGTAAGATCACAGATGACTTTAGGATGTATCTGCACATTGATAAAATAACAATAAGTTTCAAAGTAAAACTTAGTGAATGAGTTAATAAAATTTTGATCTTATTTTGTTATCCTGTATGTATAAGCTTTTTATCTTACCTGCTCAAAGAAAATGTGGTAATATCCATAGTTTTATATCATGGTTCAATGTATAAAATTTTAGTCTCCTACCTTATAACCCTTCATACGATGACAAGTACATAACCTTATTTCTCCGATTTCCAATCCAAGTGGCCAACTTGGTTGGATAAAAAGAATAATAATAGGCATGGCCAGAACGTGCCAGACTCATCTCAAAGTTTAACTACCTCTGACGAACTAAGAGCTTGAAGTCCTTTGTGGGTTACCTTTGGCAGATTAGCCATCATCGGCCCTATGTTGCCCGATCGTCTTGCCGATAAGCCTTTGGGCCCAACTTCCCAATAGCGTCCTCAAGGGGTGAATAAATTTAGTAATATTATATATATTGAACCATGACATTAACAAATTTTTGGATTATAATTTTCAACTTTGGAATCCAGGAGCATCTTATTTTGTAAAGTCTCATCTCTACTTCGTATCATAGATGTCGTTGATTTAAAAATCTTCTTTCAGTTAAATCATAAGGTGTAAAATAGAATCACTTGGAGTGTTCTGATTTTTTTTTTCTAGTTCACTATTGTAGTCTAATATATTACTATGTGTATTATGTGAATGATTTTCTTAGGCACTATAACAATGTTAACTACAAGGTTTTTTTTCCCCTTCAATTTTTTAATTAAACTAAATCCCAACACATTTAAGTAATAATAAAATATTTCAAGATTATTCATATTTCAATGCTCTTTTTACTACATGTAAATTTTTTTTATAAACTCAATAGACCTTAATAAGGATTTTAGTACCGAAATAAATTCTTTTACCAAGAATTAAACATATTTGTGTATATATATACATTGAGTGGTAAATTAAATAAATAAATATATATATATACTGAACCTCATTCTTTCTCCTTTTTTGTCTTTTTTTTCCTTTCCCACTTCCGAAAAGGTGGTAATCCCAATTTATGTGTATATATATATATATGCGTATCTCTAATGAAACTACATTAAAACTAAAACTTTCTTCTTTAAGTAATAATAAAAAAAAACTACTAAATACCAACACCAGCTCTCTGTCCGGCCCGCACACATCCATCGATGATCCACTTTCTTTTGTCAAATTCCCATTTTTCACTCCCTGCCATCTCTTTCAAATCTCCAAAATCCAAGCTGCCAAATTCATTCATTCGTGTGTGTGTATATATATACATGTATATTTTAACCTAAAGAAAATTCCTCTAATTTATCAAAATTCCAGAACATTAGACATTGATTACCTAATTCAACATTTCTTAATAGCTACCAAGATTATAATTCTTGTGAAGTACAAATTTTTCCTAATCAACTCAATTAAACAATATAATATATTAACGTAAAGTTGACTTAATTACTCACATATACATAAAAAATTTATACTAATTCATGAACATGGCAATATAACAATTTAAAGTACAATTAAACATAAAATTCATACAAAATGGTTAATTATCTCAACTAAATAATATATCAAATTAAGGCAAAATTTAATTAAATCACTCATCTAAAAGTGTTTTTCTTCAAGGTTCAATGCCCAGTCTTCCACCTTCCTTTTTTATTTTATTTTTTTGTAGGGTGAATTACAAAAATCACCCTTGAGATTTAGTATAATTACAAGAATCAACTATGAGGTTTGAGAAATTACAAAAATCACCCCTAATGAAGTAATACTGTTAAGATTTAGTGGAAGTTAATGATGTTACTGTGTGGATAAAACGTAAATTCCAGCATTATCTTTGGAATTTACCATTTGTTCACATGCTTACATCATCAACTTTCACTAAATTCTAAAAAAATTACTTCGTCAGGGTGATTTTTGTAATTTGCCAAACCTCATGGTTATTTCTTATAATTACACCAAACCTCAGGGGTGATTTTTGTAATTCACCTTTTTTTGTATTCTATATATATAATTTAAATATATAGTGCTGAAAATTAGTGTGAAGAATATCAAGTTTCTATCCTTTACTTATAAAGAAGATTTGAAGATAACTCTGCCATTAATGCTAAGGAGATAAGAACCAATTGTGATGATTCGGAGAATAAAAGAAAAACAAAAATAAAATGAAATGGAATTAAAAGAAAAGTAAAAATTAAGAATTTTACTGTTAATTGCCACGTTTTTTTGTCTATTTTCAATTTTTTTCCCTAATTAGGGTGCCACATTTGGCACCTATGGTTTTCATTTATTATCTCTTTTTTTTATTATTATTTTTTGGTATGATTGTTATTATTCTAATCATTATTATTATTTTTGAATGATAATTATTATTTTTGAAAGCAATTATTTTATGCTAGAGATGCTATAAAATGAATAACGATTAAAATTGGATAATTTATTTGGGCTATTACATGAGGGCTTTAAGGTTATCTATAGATAACTTGTTACAGAAATGAGGTATTCAAATTGCATTAAAGTGTCAATGTTGTGCAACCTCTCAAACACTTCAACATATTTTTCCATTTGGCTCTATTGCTATTGACGTTTGTGAATATATAGTGTTGAAACATGAGGGGCCCAAGGTATAGCCTAGTTGGGTTATATGGCAAATTTATCAACATTTTTAGGTGGTCGATTCAACTTTTTGAGATCCACGGCTTAGGAAGGGTGATTGAGACTATTCATGGTTTGTATCTTATGGATCGGATGGAAAACCATATGACATCAACAAAGAATGGAATATGTAAGGTGGCTAAAATCATAAATATGTGGGTTAAGCTCAATACAGATGCCGCAACAAAAAGAAATCCTAACATAGTCAAAACTGGTGGTGTCATTCGAAACGATATAGGCACAACATTATGTCTATTTTATAAATATTTTGGGGGATTACACGAACTTCGCCCATGAGATGAATGCTATGGTCTACGGCTTAGAATAATTCAAACAGGCAAGATTAATACAGGTTTTGATTAAAGTAGATGCTATAGTAATTATTTTACTTTTGGCCAAAAAATACAACATGAATTAGGCCACTTGTTACCTCATTCTTTGATCATGAAAAATTATGAATGCTCTCACTAAGTATTCACATACATATCAAGAAAGAATTTAAGTTGCAGAGTTGTTGGCAAATATGGCTTGCGATCTCTAAGCCTCTGAAACTATAGATCTTGGGAATGTATCACAAGCAATAAGAGGCTTGTTGGGGCAAATGCACAAGACATCCCTTCATTTAGATTCCATCAAGTTTAGAAAGTTCAAAATGCTTGCAAAAACTGGACGTGGATCAAGCAAGCAAGCCCAATGAAGTATGTGGCAAGGGACATATGTTGAATAAATAAAGAATAAATTTTGTAATTTGAAAAGTTGATGTCTACATGCATGAGTCTTTTTATTTTTTGAAGAAAATGGTACAAGATCATGATCAGGTTCATGAGACTTTTGGTTGCTAGGGCAATGTTTTGTATGCTTAGAATAAATTGTCATAAATATCCTATTAACTTGGTTAGCTTCAAGGTCATTTTTACACCTATATAGACCCCCTTATACTTGGATTCTTCAATGAAGTGAATGAAATCATTTTCTCTTATATTCTTATTTTACATCCTCTTCCTAACAAAGTGGCACAAAAGCCACATTTAGCTTAGAGAAAATAAAAAAAGAGTTGAGAGTAAAAGGATAGAGAGATATCAAATAGTGGAGCTTTTGCTTTCCAATTTCCTCGTCTTAGAGAAGAAAATTATGAGAGTTGGTCTCTTTCCATGAAATCTATACTTGACTCACAAGACGCATGGAAGATTGTGGATAAGGGGTATGAGAAACCCAACAATGAAGACACCTTGACTCAGGCTGACAAAGAGGAAAGATCAACAAGCTCTCACCGTCATCCATCAGTTCTTGGATGATGGCATGTTTGAGAAGGTAGCAAATGCAACCACCGCTAAGGAAGCTTAGGAGATTTTATAAAATTCTTTCCAAAGAGTTGACAAAGTCAAGAAAGTGAGGCTTCAATCACTAAGAGGTGATTTTGAAGCATTGAGAATGAAGAAGTCTGAATCTATTCAGGACTACTGTTCAAGGGTAAAGGCTATTGTGAATCAATTGAAGAGGTACGGAGATTAAGTTGAAGATGTTCAAGTAATTGAGAAGATTCTTCGATCTTTGATGCCTAAATTTGATTATGTAGTTAGTGTAATTGAGGAGCCAAAAGATCTAGACTCCATGACCATTGAGCAATTGGAGAGCTCTCTACAAGCCCACGAAAATAAGATTAAGAGAAGACAAGATGAGCCAATAGAGCACGTTCTCACAGCCAAGGCTTCTTTGAAAGATAATGGAGGAGAAATGAGCCAAAAAGGACGTGGACAAGATGAAGACGAGGACGAGTGGCAATTGTGGATGAGGAAGAGACAATGAAAACAATACCAACTTTGAAGGAAAATGTCAACAATCATTAAGAGGACATGGCTGCAAAAAAAAGGAAGAGGAAGAGGAAGAGGACTTGGTTACTATCAAAATACAAATGAGAGAAGGCATGATAAATCTCAAGCTAAGTGTATAATTGTCACAAATTTGGCCATTACACTTGAGAATGTCATAGTAATATTAAGGAAAAAGCTAATTTAGTTAACGAGAAGAAAGAAGGAGAAGAGCCAACTGTGTTGCTGGCCCTCAAGGATGAAGACAAAGGAGATAATAGCTCATGTTACTTGGACAATGGTGCAAGCAATCACATGTGCGGAGATAAATACAAATTTGTAGAGCTCAACGAAAAAGTGAGAGGCAATGTGACTTTTGGAAATACTTCAACAATCCATATTGAAGGGATGGGTACAATTCTAATCTCTTCTAAAAATGGTAGCCACAAGTTAATTAAAGACGTTTGTTAAGTGCCAAAATTGAGAAGTAACATTTTGAGTCTAGGCCAACTTCTTGAAAAGGGATATGACATCTGCATGAAAAATATGAACCTTTGGCTTAGAGATTCAAATAATACTTTAATTGCTAAAGTGCAAATGTCAAAAAATAGATTGTTTCCTTTTAATCTCAAGACAATTGAAACAAAGTGTTTGAAGGCTAGTGTGCAAGATAAATCATAGTGTTGGCACATGAAATATGGGCATCTGAACTTTGAAGTATTAAAAGTAATGGAAAAAAAGAAGATGGTGCATGGGATGCCTACAATCAACTATCTGAATCAGTTGTGTGAAGCATATCTCCTTGGAAAACATGCTAGAAAGAGTTTTTCAAAGAAACCATATCAAGAGCAACTAAACCGCTCAAGCTTGTTCATGTTGATGTTTGCAGGCCCATTAGTCCAGCTTCACTTGGTAACAGTAAATATTTTTTGGTATTCATTGATGATTTTAGTAAAAAGACTTGGGTTTATTTTTTACAATATCAAAGACTTTTCCTGCTTTTAAAAATTTCAGAATTCTTGTGAAAAAGGAAAGTGGCTATGAAATTAAGGTCCTAAGGTCTGATAGAGAAGGCGAATTCACTTCTAAAGAATTTAATAACTTTTGTCAATCACATGGAATTCACTATCCTTTAACGATACCTAGGTCACCACAACAAAATAGAGTCGTGGATAGGAAAAACAAAACCCACACGACGTATCTTGAAAACAAAAAAACATGCCTAAGGAATTTCGGGATGAAGCTGTGTCTTGTGAAGTTTATTTGTCTAACCGCTTTCCAACAAAGAATGTGAAAGATCAAACTTCCCAAAAAGCATGGAGTGGGAAGAAATCAGTTGTCAAGCACTTAAGAATCTTTGAAAGTATTGCATATGCTCATGTACCACAATAAGAGAGAATCAAACTTGACGATCGAAGTGTCAAGTATGTGTTTATTGACAATAACTCAAGCTCCAAAGGCTACAAATTGTACAACCCAAGTAATGAAAAAGTGGTTGTGAGTCGAGATGTTAAATTTGATGAAGAAGCAGTATAGAGTTGGGAAACTGAAGAAGAAAAGATATATAATTTCTTTCCATATTTTGGAGATGAAGAAGAACAAGAGATTGGAGGACCTGTGCAAGAAAGAAAAAACAACTTCACCTCCTTTACCTACTCTTCAAGTTCATGAAGAAAGCTCGAGCAAAAGGCCAAGGAGATTGAGAAACCTAACTGAACACTGAGAAGGTAACTCATAATGTTAATGAACTTTATTGTCTTCTTTTAGATAGTGAGCCACTCACATTTGATGAAGCAAAAAGCGATAAAAGATGGAAACGAGCCATAGATGAAGAGATCGAAGTGATAAAGAAGAATAAGACTTGGAAATTGACAACTCTTCCCAAGTGCCATAAACCTATAGGAGTTAAATAGGTATTCAAAACAAAGAGAAATGCCAATGACGAAATGGAAAAATATGAAGCAAATCTTGTGGCTAAAAGGTAGAAGCAAAGGCATGGAGTTTGACTATGGAGAGATTTATGCACCAGTTGCTTGAGTGCACACGATTCGTCTACTCATTGCTCTAGCTGCTCAAATGACATCGAAGATTTATCAACTCGATTTTAAGTCAGTGTTTCTTAATGGCTATCTTAAAAAGAAGGTCTATGTTGAGCAACCATTGGGATACATGGTCAACGGGCATGAGGATAAAGTGTTGAGATTAAAGAAAGTATTGTACGGACTGAAGCAAGCTCCAAGGGCGTGGAACAATCACATTGACAATTACTTCAAGAAAATGGGTTTGTTCGCTGCCTTCATGGCATGCACTTCATGTTAAAACAAGTAGTCATGGAGATATTTTGCTTATTTATCTTTATGTGGATAATCTTATTTTCTTTGGTAATAATTCAAGTTTGTTTGAAGCTTTTAAGGAAGCTATGTCGCATGAGTTTGAGATGACTGATTATATACCCAATGCTGACTAGGCCTAAATTGGTTAGAATTCAATATAAACATATTAGGCCCATTTCTTAATATCCAATCTGTCAACTAATGTGGTCTAGGGAGCTCACCAGTCCAGATATATAATTGGGCACAAACCAGATTAATACCTTAAAGCTTATGATCCAGAATGCAAGATTAAGCCTCTAGCCCATACGTTTCCGGCCTAGGACGTATAATTCCATTTTGGATAAGATCAATAAAAAGCATAACTCTTCAGGTAAGCTAGATAATGGGCTCATTATATAGATTGTGAGATCATGGAAATCATGGAGCAGCAGTTGAGAGAAAAGTGGGGAATAACCTCCAAATTCTCAATTTAAATACAAGAAAGAGAAGGAATCAAAAGAAGAGAACAAAAAACCCATTTAATTTAGAGAGGGACAAATGAGAGCAAAGTGAGAGCAAACTCTTTAAATACATCAATTGGCGCCGTCTGTGGGAATTGTTGAGTGAGACGTGAGTATAGATTATGTGCAAAATTTTTGAGGAAAAAGGAGGATCATAATCAAGAAAATGGAGATGACATCGTCGAATGTAAAGCTTAACATGGTTCGTGGGAGAACTCAGAAAGATTACAAGAATGATCTTCCCTTCGGAAATTAGTTTGCATATCGATTTTTTGTGCATCTTCTTGGTCTCCCTTTATTTGGGTTTTAAAATCTCTAGTGAACCGACTTTCGGTTCTATTATCCTTGTTACTTTCTCATACAAATGCAAAATATAGAATCTAACATTCAATTAAGGGCCATGAAGATGACAGACTTGTGAAGAATGAAGACAAGATGCAGCTAAAAAGGTTGAAGGTAAAAATAAAGGTAATCCATACTTGCTTTCATCCGTTATTATATTAAACGTGAACATATCTTGGATATGAATATGGAAGAAATGTGACTGATATATGTCTATTAATCAAAGTGCTAAGAAGATTTGATGAGTTATTTGTAGAAGGATCTGGATGTTTATAAGAATACTACTGCCTTTCGGTTCCGAAGGTTACCCTCACGATGAATGAGTCTGATGATGATGATACTTTCCTATGTATAATTGAAGTTTTAGCTGGTAAATAGAGCATAGACATGTTTCTTCATACTTCTTATCATTTTATTTTTTTTTGTCTTTAGAAGAATCCCAAAGAAACAAAGGAAATGGTGCACTAGTAAATGTCCATAAGGGTGTCGGATAGGTTTCTTAGCCACCATTGTATTTGTCTGATCAATATGATACGTATGAAGGTATATATAAAATATTCATGAGAGAAATAGCTTGTGTATGTAGATTGTGATGAAGAAAAGTTGCAAAACATACTTTTTTTTTAAGAACATGAAGGGTTAATTTAGTCATTTGCATCTTAATCCCGTAAACTAAAATAAAATGATCAATGAGCTCTTTATGAAAAATGAAATTATAGAGGCATGTGGCCGTGTAAACTGTAATATGAACAGTAGCATAGAGAAAATACTATCAAATCAGTTGACATACTCATGGCTCCTTTTCTCTCCGGAATTTCTTTTCATGTTTCTTAGTTTATCTAATAAAATTGTTGAGGCAGGAAATTGGGGATGAGACGGCATCCAGACGCCTCTTGGTATATATGCCCGTCTAATTTTGCGCTTCCAAGGAAATTTGCTTATTTTCAATTTTAATTCGAAGTAATCTGCCTGATTAATTTTGAGCATGTTCTTATACGCATATTCCATTGATGGTAATTGTGAGTGAATCGTAAAATAGGTGGTATTATTTATGCATCAGCTTGATATCCAGCAGGTTGCATCACATGTATACACTTGCGAGGTTTTATATTGTGATGTTATATGGAAAATTGGATACAATTGTGATTAGGAATTTGCCAAAGCAAAAGTTTTTAATATTCAGTTTGGGGTATGAGTCCTCATATAACGAGTCAATACTTTTTGAAAACATTGGTAAGAA
>JACFYI010001639.1:223918-243422 GCA_014898755.1 Handroanthus guayacan
ACGTATCCGTATCCCTCGCGTGTCCGACACTGCATTTTGTATTTTTTTTGAAGTATCCGTGCATCATAGGTTAAAAGTTTCATTTTTTGTAAATTAATTTTTGTAATCAGCTTTCTCAAAGTTATCCATCTCTTCCCAAAACATTTTACAATCACAAACTGGGAATAATTGAATCCAAAAAAATCTGTAAACTTTTTTTGTCATTTTTTGCTCAAAAATTTTAAAATTTACTTTACATTTGGAAGAATTTTTCTCTAAATATGATTCAATCATGCCCTTTTCCCTGCCAGATTTAGGGAAATTGGACATCTGAAACAATATAAAATACATTAATAACTAGATAATTAATTACTATGTACTTAATTATAAAAATAATTATATATATTTGATTAATTATGTTTATTAATTACTTAATTAAATATAATCAATAAAATGTAACTAACTATATAATTAAATAATTGATTATTTATATAATTAATTAGTTAGTTATATATAATTTAATTAAGCAAGTAATGTACATAATATTTATAATTAAATATAAATTAAATAATAATAATAATATATTATTGAGCACACAAGTTATGTGGCCTTGTGTCCAAATAAGGCGCAATGGGCTTGAGATTGTGCGCACATTGGACGCAATTCTTTTATTTTTAATTTTTTTCTTCTGAATTGTGCTAGAAAAATGTATTCTTTAATACGGAGGTATGTTTTAGTCGCAGATAGCTTACAATTGTGTCGTTTTCGGATGCAACTCCCCAATTTTGAGTGCGCGCGTGTGTTGTTTTTTTCACAACCCCCCCCCCGCCCGGGCAAAATAAAAGAAAAAGAACCGGGGGGAAAACTAAGCTAGAAAAGTAACAATTAGCTAAATAAAACATGAAAGTTCCAATTATGGATGTTACCTTAATTTTTGATGAAATTTTTTTTTTTTTTTCTTTTTAAGTGTTTGTTTGAGGAATGTAATCAAGTTCAAAGATAAAATTATCCAAGGTGTCCTACATTTACCGGTAAGTTTATAATACATTTAATTACATGCATAATTCCCAAATCTTAAAACTTCATAATAATCACATTAATATATAATTAGAGAACATATCTTTTTCCACGATGATATCAATAATCTTTGTGTTGATTATTTGAAAAATAATTATGCGGAAACACTTCTTAAAGAATAATTTCTCTCCTTTAATCCCACCTCTAATGATGGATTCTTCTTAACAATTATTCATAATTAGTGTGAGGTGGAGAGAAGACCAAACTCCTTTTATAAATCACTAATAATTACCTCCCATCAACGTACTACTTTGATAGAGTTACAATTCCTAGT
This sequence comes from Handroanthus guayacan, assembly GCA_014898755.1. Classification (NCBI taxonomy): domain Eukaryota; kingdom Viridiplantae; phylum Streptophyta; class Magnoliopsida; order Lamiales; family Bignoniaceae; genus Handroanthus; species Handroanthus guayacan. The sequence continues at coordinate 225,249 of JACFYI010001639.1, forward strand.
AAGGTTATAATTATACAATACATTTGTAACATCTCAATAGCCAATATATAAATAATTAAATACATTTTTTTATCAAAGAAACTTTAATATATGATAAATGATATATCATATAAAATATAATAGATAGGGCCAAAAAATTTTAACCTTCTCCCACTTGGCCGATATGATATCTTTCATGCTTTAAAATAAACGTAATGTGCACAATAAGAATATTCTAAATCGTTATTTACATTGGCTATACTACAATATCACAATTAAATAAAAGAATTAATGAGAGTCATGATGATCGTATATCATTTAATCGACATAGTCTCTTCCATGTACCACGACATTAATTTCTAATTTAATTATGATCTTAATGAAAAAAAAAAGGGGTCCAACTTTAATATCTTATTAGAGCGATTCCCATTAAAATAATTCTAAACAATTATATATACAATTTAGAATACAGGAAAATTCAGAAACAATTTAATTGAGCTCAAGAGTATCAAATAAACTATACTTAACATTACATAAATATGATTCAATTAGGATGCCCAATAATGCCCATCCTTACAACATGCTCATAAAAAATCTTAGGTGGTAATCCTTTCGTTAAAGGATCTGCAATCATATAATTGGTGCTAATATGTTGAATCGATAGTCTTTATTTTTGAACTTCTTCCTTAATGGCAAGATATTTAATTTCCATATGTTTAGTACACTTTGAGCACTTGTCATTTTTCATAAAGAAGATTGCAACGGAGTTTTCACAATAAATTTTTAGCGACTTGCTTATAGTGTCAACAACTTAACCATGGAATAAAATTCCGCAACCATAAATCATAAACTATAGCAGCAAAGCAAACCATGAATTTAGCTTCCATAGTGGACGCAACAATGACAGACTATTTTGCACTTTTCCATGTGTTCCTTCAGCTGACAAGAATAATAATAACCAAATATAGATTTTTTGTATTGACATATCTAGCATGGTCGAAATCTAATAACCAATCAATTATAACTGATAAGACCTTCTATAAGTGAGCATATAACCTTTCGTTCCTTGCAATTATCTAAGAACTTTATTGGCAGCTCTCCAATGATCTAGTCCTCAATTACTTTGATATCTGCCCAACATTCCAACACTAAAGCTGATTTCAGGTCTGGTACAAGTTTGAAGATACATCAAACTCCCAACAACTTATACATAAGAAATGTTTTTCATTTGTTCTCATTCCAGTTCGTTCCAATTTATAGTGTTGACAACTTGAAGCCCTAAAATAAAATTCCGTATCCATAAACCACAAACTATAGTCTCAAAGCAAGCCATGAATTCAACTTCCATAGTGGATGCAACAACGATAGACTATTTCACATGTTTCCATGAAATTGCTCTTTTAGCTAACAAGAACAAATGACCAAATACAGATTTTCTTGTATCAACACATCTAGCGTATTGGAATCTGAAGAGCCAATCACTTCTAATTGATCAGAACTTCTATAAGTGAGCATATGGCCTTTTATTCCTTGCAGGTATCTAAGCACTTTCTTGACAGCTTTCCAATGATCCAGTCCTGGATTGCTTTGATATCTGTTTGACATTCCAACACTAAAGCTAATGTTGGGTCTGGTATAAGTTTGAAGATGCATCAAACTCCCATCAACGTAAGAAATCTTTTTCATTTGCTCTCGTTCCAACATTCCAACACTAAAGCTGATATCGGGTTTGAGACAAGTTTGAAAATACATCAAACTCCCAATAACTGATGCATGAGGATTTTTTTTTTTTTCATTTGTTCTTACTTTAATTCATTTTTTGGGCATTGTACGTCACTAAATTTATCTCCCTTCTTAATTGGAAGTACTCCTACTGAATATTTGTCTATCTTAATTCTTTCTAGAACTTTATTGATATAGGCTTTTTGAGACAACCCTAAAGTCCTTGTGACCTATCACGGAATATCTCAATTCCTATTACATAGGTTACCTCTCCCATATCCTTCATTTCAAAGCTTTTGGAAAGAAAAATCTTAGTTTCACATAATAAACCAAGATTATTAGTAACAAACAAAATATCATCAACATAGAAGACTAGAAAATAAATTTTCTCCCACTAACCTTTATATATATACACATCGATCGCTGGTGTTCTCTATAAATCCAAAAGAGGTTATGGTAAAACTTAAGATACCATTGACGAGAGGCTTGTTTTAATCTAGATATCCACTTCTTTAATTTACACGCCATATGTATCTTTCCTTTAACTCATAAACCTTCTGGTTGGGCCATATAGAGCTATTCATCCAAATCCCCATTAAGAAAAATAGTTTTAACATCCATTTGATGTAACATGAAGTCATAATGAGCCACCAAAGTCACAATAATTCTAAGTGAGTCTTTCTTAAAAATTAGTGAAAAAGTCTCTTTATAATCAATGAAATCTTTCTGAATAAAATCTTTACCAATAAGGCTAGTTTTATACCGTTCAATATTTCCTTTTGAGTCTCTTTTTGTCTTAAAGACCCATTTACAACCTACTCTTTTACATCCTTTAGGCAATTCCATAAGTTCCCAAACTTGATTTTGATTAATAGATTTTAATTTATCTTTCATCTATTTAATCGAATTTTCACATTTAATGGCTTGTGAAAATGAAATCGGATCTCTATCAATTCCTAAGTCAAGTTCTGACCTTTGTAGATAAACCAAATAGTCATCAACAATAATAGATTTTCCTTCTCTTTGAGATCTTAACACTATTGCTTTTGGCTTATCTATTGTACGATAATGATTGATAACTTCATTATGATGTGTTTGATCAATTATTTGTTGTTCTTGATCATTATCTAATTTTATAACTTCAGGGACAACAATTTAGTAGTTAAAGGTATAGGAACTTCTATCCCAACTTCTTTAATGCATACATCATGTTGTTTTTGGCTCCCACTAGTTTCACCACTTTCAATGAACCTAGCATTTCTAGTTTCAACTATTCTTGTATTGTGATTTGGACAATAAAATCTATACCTATTGGACTTTTCAGAATATCCTATAAAGAAACCATTGGTCATTCTAAAGTTTAATTTTCGTTTCATGTGGATTATAACTTCTTACTTTTGTAGGATAACTCAAAACATGCAGGTTAATTCGGAATTTTCTTCGTACAAGGGATTGAACAAGAAATAAACAGAGTTCTTGACTCTTGAACTTAGCAGACCAGGGTTTCAAGAACTTTCTATGGTTGATTTTGATACTTGAATTTTTTGGGGTAATTAGTCTTTGATCCCCGTTTTCTCCTTTTCTAGGATATTTATAGCATTTGAATTAGGTTTTCACTTGTTGGGTTCAAGGGCCAATTGGGTTCATTCAGTTTTGATACTTTATTCTTTATGGAATACTAAGATGGTAATTAGTTTTATTATATTCATTGTTTAATATATATTTAGCTATGTGCCGTTGAGGGGTATGTTAGGTATATCATATAGTCCCTCCACTCTTAGTTCTGCTCGTAGACGCGATGGAGAGTAAATGTTGATTTTTCCTCACCACCTACTTTTTTGTTTTTCAGATTTAGTGAAGAGCTATATAAGTTGTTTGTTCAATCACTTTACTGCACAAGAAGAGTAGCCGTGGTCGGCTGAGTTTAGAGGAGAGGGATAGCCATGGTTAGCAGATCCCTTTAAGGGAGGGGAAAGAGTTGGCGGTGCCGAGCTAGCTGCGTTGGGTGGCTTAAGTGGCAGTCCTCATTGAAGGCATATGCGGTATAGTTGCGCACTAGCGGCGGCCACAGGCAACATGAGGGGATTGCTGCGGCCGGCAACTCTCATCGAGAGTGTTCGTGGTGTGTGACCACCTCTAGCGAGCAGCTGAGGTTGCAGGAAAAGAGCTATTGTGGTTAGCAGTCCCCATAGAGAGTGTTTGTGGTATGGCCGCAACCAACGGGCAGCCGTGGTTGATAGGAATGAGCTGTTGCAATCGGATGCCTCCGGTTGCGATTTAGGCACTGTGGATGTGCCACCACGATTGTCCTCAAGGAGGCCTTGGTCGGCCATGATTCGGCATTGAGGCACCTTTTTGAGGTCGGATATAGCGGTTTCGGGGACTCTCGATAAATGGTCTCGATTGGATATTGAGAGGATTACTTATCCCAAAGGACGTTAGGAGGCCCGAAATTTTCAATCAATCTCAGGCGGGGCTTGAGAGGACACTACCTCCATTTAGGATATCACGATTTCCGGGATCTTTCGTGATCTCGGGTAGAACATCTAGATATATTTTTTAAAGCAAGAAATGAGTTGAAATTTTATTGATAATGGGGCTAGACTTGAGTTTAGTTACCCACGTTGTCTACGTACCCCAGCACAGGGATCAAGCCAGCTGTAGCTCGATTTATTGGCTACTAAGTATAATTGGGAAAAGGAGGAGTGGGACTATAGCTAGTAATTTAAATAAGACAACATACTAGAGAGATTTGGCACATTCCATGCAAACACATTGTATTTTTCCTCAAGAACTTTACCAACTGGTTTTTTGCTTCTGGGTTCATCAAAGTACTATCTTCATCACCTTTTCCTATAATTTTCAACTCCTCCACGAATTTTAATCAATGTTCATTGAATTTTCTTTTCCTCACTTCTACACCAGTCTCCTAGTCGTCGAAGGAGTTGAATTCACCAATGGGCTTTTTTCCTTTGTCTGTCTTTATGTTGTATGATCTCCTTGACTGAGCTTGGCTTAGGAGTTATTTTTCTCAAAGGATTGGCGCAATGTTCTCTCGCCATTACCTGGTCTCTAATAGCTTCTCCAGGGCTTTCTAGGGTTGGAAATTTGATTTTCATATGTGAGGTTGATGTGATTGCCCGAAATAAGTTTAGAAATGGCTTCCCAAGTATCACATTGTAGGGTGAGGAGGCCCTTACAACTAAGAACTTCACCATTTTGGTTGCCTGGCGGGGTAAGATCCCAAAGACAGGGGCAGTGATATCTCCCCCAAAGCTTCGACTGTTTCCCTACTGAAATTGACAAGCAGAGTGTTTACTTTTTGAAGTTGTGCATTATTGACTCCCAGCTATTGGAACGCATTGTAAAATATGATGTCGGCCGAGCTTCTATTGTCTACTAGGATCTTTTTAACCCAAACATTTGCCAACGAGGCTAATATGACGAGGGCGTCATTGTGACCTACCCGTCCAACCTCAAAATTTTTTGTCTCCGAATGTGATAAGAGATTGATTTAGATGGATTGAGTAGACTTTGCATACTCTTCTCTTTTAAAGTGATAATTTTATTTAGTGGCTCTAATTAGGGCTTTTCATGCATTGGCTGAGTCTTCTCTAGTTGAATCTCTCGAGACGATATTGATCACCTCAGTGCTGGGTAAGTTATCATGAGGCTGAGGGTCAGCTCGTACATTCTCCCTGGGCCAAGGGGATCATCGAGGCTAATCAACTTGATCCGATCCACCATGTTCTTGCATTGCATCTCTTTTGTCATCTACAAATTCACGTAGATATCATCTCTGTATTAACTTCTCAATTTCAATCTTCAGTGATGAAAGCGACGGTATTGATCTAACTTCTATTGCTTCGGGTTATCTCTAATTTTTTGCCCTTTCCAACAAGTCTCGTTGTTCTGCCACTACCATAGTTTCCGTCTTAAAGGCCTTGAGAGAGGTGTAAGTTGAGAAACCCTAGGGAGGGACGTGCCTTCGCTCTTTTTTGCTTTTAGTAGATTAGAGGTCATTTTCTTCAGCCTTTCTCTTATGCATCAGTGTCGACTCCAAGGATTCTTCAATTTGTATGTATTTATCTACAGGGGTCATAAGTTCCTTCAAGGTCACTACGGGTTTCCCACCGATTGAGTGTTTGAGTTTTCGGTGTCTTAAGGTGTTTTGAATGAGTTAGGGATAAGCTCATGATTCACGTGCAGCATCTCTCACACGGCTTGTAGAAAATAGCTTATATAATCACATAAAGGTTTACCTTCATGTTGTTTCATTGTGAAAAAATAAGAGGTCGTCTTGGGCCACTTCATTTTGATGGCAAAATTACATTGACATCTCTTGATTAGCTACTCAAGGCAGGTTATAGAGCCGACGGGCAGCTGGTTGAACCACTTCGAGGCATCCTTCTTCAAAGTGGAGCAGAACATCTTGCAATATCCTGCTTTGCTAAAATTATGAATCTCCATCACGGAATAAAAATCGTCAATATGTCGTAGGATTTTCCATTCAGTCAAATGAGGGAAGGTTCTCAACTTTGTAGCCTAGGGAGAGTGTCTCTGCAAGGATAGCATTGCAAAAAAGGCTCTCCTCATTTTGTTCCAAGTATGGGGAACAAGGGGCGAGATCTGTTTTTGTCTTGAGTCAGCCACTGATAGCATGGGGGTGACTTTTCTCATTGTAAGGGCGAGGTCATTCATTCATCACTGAACCTCTGCTCAGTCCCTTCGAGAGTTGAGAATGATTCTCAATTTTGCAAGAGGAGTAAGGGAACTTGCGCCGTTACGATTGCTACTGCGGGCCAACATATTTTGCCACGGCCCTCACAGTGGCTCCTGTGGATGCATCTTTAACTAAAGCCAAGAGAGCTTCTTGGGTAAGCTATATGATACACTGGCAAGGTTTGATCTTGATTTTCTTCAATAATAGGGAGTGGAGACGGGTTCATAGCCTCTTCTTGAAGCAGCAGCTGAGAAGGCAAACCATTGACAGAAGGGATAAGAGGTGAGTTTGGAGCCTTTTCCTAATGCGACGTGTGAGGAGGCATACTGTTAGTGGTAAATATGCCTCCACTAATTCCTATCAATTGAGCACTAGAAACTCATGCTCAGGATTTGATTTGCATATTGAGTGTTCCGTGAGTCAAATACGACTTCCCACAGATGATGTGAATAATTCAGAATTTTCTTCGTAGAAGGGATTGAACAAGAGATAAACGAGATTCTTGACTCTTGAACGCAATAGAACAAGGTTTCAAAGATTTTTTAGGGTTGATTCTAGTACTTGAATTTTTTTGGGGTAATTAGTCTCCGATCCCCTTTCTCTCTTATTTTGGGGTATTTATTGCCTTTGAATTACGTTTTCACTTGTTGGGCTTTATGGCTAATTGGGTCCATTGAATCTTAGTACTTTATTTTTTATGGATAGTAAGATGGTATTAGTTTTATTATATTCATTATTTAATACGTAATTACCTTTGTGCCCTTGAGGAGTATTTTAGGTATATCATAGGTGTTTTAAATTAGGTTTCCTTCCAGTTCACATTTGAAATGGAGTTTTTGAATGTCCTACTAGGAACTCTATATAATAAATAAACTACAATTTTCGGTGCATATATCCACATAGAAATGGGTACAGATTAATGACTTAACATACACGTAACCATTTCTTACAGCTTACGATTTTGCATTTTCGTAACATCATTTTGTTTTGTTGTACCTATTGATAGTGTAAAAATGCCTTGTGGGGCGGGAGGGGGGGGGGAGAGGAGGGAGTTAGGCTTTCGAAAATTTAGACTGTGATACAGTTTTAATTAATTTCCTCTTCCCTTATTTCTTAAAAAAAATTGAGTTTTAGAGACAAGAAGAAACACATAAAAGTGGCACAACAACTTACAGTGGTTTGGTTTCCCTAATCTACTATCTAAGTTATTCACTTAAGATTTTTAACCTGCCAATTTATTAAACTTGATAAGAGAGAAGCCTATGTGAAACAATATACAAAAGTAAATGACAAGGTCAAGATAGAGAATTGCTCTTGATACAGAGAACAATATATTATTTCCCTGTAACTGGGAAACACGCTTGGATGGAGAAAAATGTAAATCAGTTTTTCAAGATTTAACGCTACTAAAGTTTGTTCTTGAAGTGCAGCAACACTGGTAGAACTTCTGCCAAATTCCTTTACAGGAATCTTAGTAGATTGATGCTTGTAGTTACCACTACACTAAGTAATTTGGACTCTTATTCCAGACCAGAATGCTTTCTCTTAGAATTGCTTCCAGTAATGTAGTTTGTTACTCTTTTTCACTTATTTCCAAAGTCCCTCAAGAAACATGCAAACACACCAGAATAGAGAAGAAGAGCTCAAATTATACAGAAAGAATGTTAAGTTTTTCGAAGCTCTGAATTCAAAATATTTCTTTCTTCTCTCAAAATTCATTTTCTTTTTTGCGATTTTTTGCAATTATATAGTCAAGATGATAGGGAGCTTGTAAGATAAGTTACTGTTTGAAATGGCTAAAATGCATTAATTATCAGAACAAAGGTTTCAAGCAACATTTAATGAAAATGCATTGGATAAAGTGCACTTATGTGCTAAAGAGATGACTAGGCTAGCTAGCACTCCTAAAGATGGAAATATCAATCAGTCAAAGGATAAATAATACAGAGACAACTTGTACGGATCTTCATAAATGACAGACAAAGATATGGTCACATTAAATGCAATTTGAATGTTAGAGAGAGTAATATGGATTATCATAAAACTGATACAAGAACTGGAAGCAACAGAGGAACATGTCAGAATAAAAAATATCCAACAATGTCCCCCTTTTTTGATGATGACATGAATGCCAATGGGAGGAGAAGAAAGATCTTACCAATTTGCTTCCTTGAGGAATGTTATGAAGAGGAGATGGTTTACCAGAGTGCTCTCCCTGAATGAATGCCGTGAGAGCTCTCCTTGAATTTTAGCCAAACAGAAGTAAGACCAAAAAATACAAGCTAACAGGGCAAGAGCGTTAAGCAGAAATAATTATGCCATAAGTATTTTTCTGATTAAAGCTAAATAAGGTAACCACCATAATAGTCTCTAGGATCCATACAAAATAATAACATTAACAGGATCCAAAAAGAAAAGAAAACAAGTTAATGGTCATCAGTTGGAAGGAGCATGCATCAAAAGTCATCAGACAAATCATTATCACCAAAGACAAAAGGCATTTCATATTCAGTAACACAACCCCAATCAACACAACCCTAATTTTCATCTCAGCCTCAATTTGTATGATTCTCCCCCTCATCATCAAGAAAGAGAGGCTTTGACTTTCTTCTTGAGTTTTTTTAGCTCAAGTCTAGTAGAGATCAATTCAGTCTTCAACTTGCGAATTTTTTTAAGCGTGGTGTTAAAGTTGGCTTCATAATGGGAAGCGATGGAACGACTGTGTGGATCTAACTTGGAACTAGTAGGGGAACTGTAATTGGAGCTGACTTCCACAGGCACTGTGTTCTTGTTAAGACATGACGATCTGCAAACATAATTTTTAAAGCCCAAGTACCACCCTTGTTCATCTGAAAAATGAATCCGTATCTTTTTAAGGCTTGAGAGATCAATGACTTTCCTTTCTTTGGTACTTTCAATCCATGCTTGAGGAAGAAAAATATCTTCCTCTCTGAAGATAGCAGTTAAAAGCATTGAGTAGAGAAGATTTTTGATTGAATGGGTAAAAAGGTAGGTCATGTATTTTAAAATAAGAAAGCCGATATTGACTAGCCTTTGATGAGTAGCCATAAACATGAGATATACGGACATAGAGTTTACATCGGTGGTATGACCACCACTTGAAACAGAGCCAGATAGTATAGTGAAGCACAGGAGCTTATGTAAGAGAAAGTGTTCGATAGACAGATTGTTCAATGCTTCTCTCCCAGAGAATGAAAAGGATTTTCCTTTCCAGAAAAAGTTGTAAATGTCAGGGAGTGAAAACTCAAGGGTATTCTATTCTTTAAAACTGAAAAATTTTGCACTTCATTAGGCAAGTTAAAAATGGAATTGATTTTGTCAACAGTTAGAGTGATTTTTCTTCCAAGAACAAATGACTCGAGATGAGGGTTTTCATCATCGTCATAAAAAATTTTGAGATTTGCATAAAAAAAGCAAACAAGTGTGGGATAGGCAGTCTCATTAATGGACATTAAATTGTCCCAATATAGCCCCTGAATCCATGTGAGGATAGGGGTGGGTGGAAGCAAAGAAAATAGTATCCCTCGTCTGCGATTGATTTTTTGAGAATAATTTTTTTTCTCAAACAACTCTTTGGCAGAAACATCAGAAATTTTAAGGAATCAGGAACCTCGGATACTTTCCAATTTGTGATATCAAAGAGAAAGGGGGAAAAATGACCAGACTCATTTTGTAGAGGCGAGACTTGCACCGAAAAGGGAGGAGCATTAGCGCTAGACGGGACTTCAGTAGGAGACCCAGAAAGAAGAGGATCAGCCATGGCAGTAACTTCCATTTGAGAACCTCCTGGCCCAGTTTCTTCTACAACTGTAGGTTTGTTAAGTGAGGAGGGCAGTTCAGGTTGAGTCTCCTTAACAGTAGAGTTTCTCAAGAGATTTGAAAGAGACAATGGAAGTGGATTTCTCTTTACCCAAATCTGGAAATTTAGGATTCGAAGAGGGCTGTGGAAGATTAGAGATAGGAATTTTGGGCGTTTTAGATGGTAACCCATATGTTTTTTGGGTGACTCTTCATTTTCCCATGAGTTAAGAATGGAGAAGTTGAGGAAAGCATGAATACTTAGGTTTTGGTGGAGCAGTGAATAGAGTTGGGAATAAGTAGAAGAGGATGGGAGAAGAGAGAGATGAAGAGATGTGATAAGTGACATGAGAAGAAAACGACAAGAAATCGAAGGGCAGGAAAAATGATTTTATAGAGAGAGAGCAACCGTCCTTTTTAGAATGCCAAATTTTTCACGAAGTCCGAAAAACCTATTTTATTCTAGAGACTTAGTAAAAATATTTGCTAGTTGATGATCAGATGAGATAAACTGAATTTTAATATTATTACGAAGAACATGATCACGTAAAAAATGGTGTTTGATTTCAATATGTTTGGTATGAGAGTGTAGGACAAGATTTTTTGAAATGTTGATGGCGCTGGTCTTATCGCATAGAATGGGAACTGATTTAGTCAAAACACTGTAATCATTTAAGACTTAATTAATCCATCGTACTTGTTGACAACAATTCCCAAGGGCTATATATTCCGCTTCTGTGGTTGACAAGGCAACTACATTTTGTTTTTTGTTGCACCATGATACCAGACATTGTTCTAGTAGTTGACATCCACCACTAGTGCTTTTGCAATCAAGTTTACAGCAAGCAAAGTTGGTGTCAGAGTACCCTATAATATTAAATTCTTTGCACTTAGGATACCATGATCTAACATCTGTGGTTCCATTTAAGTATCTTAAAATCCGTTTGACGGCACTGAGATTCTTTAGGATTTGATTGGAACCTGGCACATATACAGGTTGCAAACATGATATCTGGATGACTTGCGATTAGATATAATAAACCGCCAATAATACCCATGTAGATCTTCTCATCTACCGATTTACCATCATTGTCAGAATCAAGTTTAGTGGAGGCACCCTTAGGAGTAGGGCTCGGTTTGGAGTTGTTCATTTGGTACTTCTTTAGAAGTTTCGGTGCATACTTTTCTTCATGAATGAATGTTCCCTCTGGAATTTGCTTGATCTGAAGTCCAAGGAAGAAATTTAATTCTCCCATAAGACTTATCTTGAATTCCTGTTTCATGCTATTTGCAAACTTATTACAGAGAATATCATCAGTAGCACCAAAGATAATGTAATCAACATAAATTTGAATTATAACAAAGTCTTGTTTTAGTTTTTTTTTTTTTTTTTTTTGTAAAAAGGGTAGTGTTAATGATTCCAATTGTAAAATCATTTGAGATAAGGAAGTTGCTTAAATGCTCGTACCAGGCTCGAGGTGCGTGTTTTAATCAATAAAGGGCTTTGGAGAGGTTATAAACATGATTTGGAAGATCAGGGTTAACAAAACCAGGTGGTTGTTCAATGTAGACTTCTTCTTTGATAAATGTAGACTTCTTCTTTGATAAATCCATTTAAAAAGACACTTTTCACTTTCATTTGAAATAAAAGAAAATTTTTATAGGATACAAAAGCAAGAAGCATGCGTATAGATTCTAGTTTGGCCAAGGGGGCAAAGGTTTCATCGTAGTCAATACCTTCTCGTTGATAATAACCTTTGGCAACAAGATGTGCCCTACTGCATGTGATTTTACCTTCTTCATCAAGTTTGTTCCGATAAACCCATTTGGTACCAATTATTGGATGATTCAAGGGATGCTCAACAAGATTCCACACTTTGTTTTTCTCAAATTGAGAAAGTTCTTCTTTCATAGCAGTTATCCAAGATTCTTCATTGAAAACTTCTTTGATGTTTTTAGGTTCAATACTCGGCAAAAATGTACATCCGAAATTTTCAGTAATGAGTTGGGTTTTTGATCTAGTAGTAATTCCAAAATGCAGATCTCCAACGATGTTGTTGGTTGGATGACTGGAAGCATGTTTGAATTTTCTTGACTTTGGTGTTTCTTCCAGATTGTTGTTATTATTACAATTTGATATGGTTGAGGAATCAAGCGAGACATCGATTTCTTTCGATTCAACAGCAGTTTCTGTACTTGAGCAGATCTTAATTTGACCTGTATGTTCATTGCTCAAGAGGTCCTTGGCCAAGAGGGGGACAGATTCATCAAATGCAACATGCATAGATTCTTGAATGGTTTTTTTCTTGATATTAAAAACTCTGTATGCTTTGCTATGTGTGAAATAGCTAACAAAAATACCTTCATCAAATTTGACATCAAATTTGGTGAGATAGTCTGGGTCATTTAAGATAAAACATTTGCAACCAAAGACACAAAACTATGCAATATTAGGCGTTTTTCCAAACCAAAGCTCATATGGTGTTTTCTTAAGAATGGGTCTGAGAAGAACTCAATTTGAAACATTACAAGCTATGTTAACAACCTTGGCCCAAAGGAATTTAGTATTCATTAAGCATGGTTCTAGCGATTTCTTGAAGAATGCAGTTTTTCCTTTCAACAACACCATTTTGTTGAAGGGTTCTTAGGGCAGAAAAATCATGTATATAACCATTTTCCTCACAAAAATGATTGAATGCATTTTCATCAAATTCCGTCCCATGATCACTTCGAATTTTTTTATGAAGTAGCCTTTTAGAAAGGGGAATAAATGTACTTAATGCATCATTTTTGTTTGCAAGAAAGAGAACCCAAGTGAAAGGTGAATAGTCATCTACAATAACAAATGCATATTTCTTATCTCCAAGAGAGGTGGTGCTCATTGGACCAAAAAGATCCATGTGAAGAAGATCCAATGGTCTTGTCGAGGATACTTCATTCTTTGATTTAAAGGAGGTTCGAATTTGCTTTCACTTCTAGCAAGCATCGCAGATTCTTTCCTTTGAAAATTTTATTTTGGGTACACCACGAACCAGGTCTTTCTTGGAGATATGAGAGATTAGATCCATATTGACATGACCTAGCCTCCTCTGCCATGTCCAACTAGCATCATCAGACAGAGTGATAATTCCATAATTGTATTACATTTTAGACATATTTTTATATGGAATTATCATATTTTTATCACAAAATCATTGGATTTGAGTGTTAAGTATTTCGGATAGTGATATATTCATACAGAAGCCCAATAAGACGATTAAAATCGAGAAAAAAGTCATTGGAATGAGAAATGAAGCGTTATAGATGACAAGACACGAGAAATGTCCTACGGAAGTCGGCGCCCAAGCTCCCAAAAACCCAAATCTGAAGGCGTAACTTTTGTACCTGGGAGCTGGGGCGCCCAGTTCTGCGCTTAAGCACTCGTCTACTATGGAAAGATCAAGTGCTAGGTGCTGGGGTGCCCATTTCTAAGCTTAAACGCCCAACTTCTGCCGAGAATAACCAAAAAGTTGGGTGCTGGGGCACCCATTTCGGCGCTTAAGCGCCCCTCCATCCCCGACGTGGAAAATAACGAGATTTGATTTTCGGGAGACTTCTTGACGCTGTCAAACTCTTTTGCATGGTGAAATCATGTAATCTAATCGATCTTGGACTCAATTGAGGAAGATAGAAAAATTTTGAAGAGCTCAAAACTGATCAGAAATTGACTCCTGCTCTAATTAGGATTCTTATACTATATTAAGGATTTGTTTTCTTCTATTTGGATCATCTTGGAGATTTCCAAAGACTTGTTCCGAAGGAAGCGTTCGAGATCATCATTATGTTTTTCATATTTTAGTATTTCATTCTTTTCTTTATTTTCATATTTAATATTCATATTCATTAACATGAATATGAACTAATTTCTTTTTTCTACGATTATGTACGAACCGATTTTCATGGATTAATTCAAGAGTTGCTATTTTTCTTTTGTTAATTGTTAATTCTTGATTACTTCTTTTATTACTGTGTTCACCTTAATTTGATTGTCCAGCCAACAGTTTAATTAAATTCTTTAAACTCTAAAGAGTCTCGGTAGGGACATCCAGAGTAGGTTATTGATAAAAGAACTTAAGTTTGATTTATTTGCATAACTGAATAAATTGATTCATTTGTAAGATAGGAATATACTTGCATGCCTTAGGTAGCTTATTAAGTGGTTCTGAATTAACTACTAATTAGCTTAATTTACATAGAAATATAGTGAATTAGCTAATTAGGAATTTTGACGAAAAGTCACCTGAAAGGGCCTTGGAGTTGCTTTTGACTTAGAGCTAGTAATCATAATTAATTGAAAAATTCTAGAAAAATATTAATAGAATTGATCCATGCCAAAAGGGGGTTACATAATTCTAGAGTCGTTTAATTATTGAATTTTCTTCAAAACTTTTCTTAAAACTTGGCTTTCTCAAGCTCATCAATCAAAATTCTTTTTGTTACAAATCAGTTTATTTTTAGTTGAATTTCACTTTCGTAAATTTTCAGTTGAATTTATACCAATTCCTCATAGGAACGATACTCTACTCACTCTTTATTACTTATTGTGATACGTACACTTGCGTGCGGGTTTTTCTCCCAATACATATTTGGCGCCGTTGTCGGGGAATCTGGCAATAATTTCGCTGAAACTCTTGCGAAATAACAAAAACTAGAACTAAACTCCATTCTATATTTTTTAGGATTCCTAAAAGCATTACATGCGAAGAGGCCAAAATCAAGATTTGGCACCATACGATCTTGAAATTGAATGTACCTTTCGAGCATGAAGAAGAAAACTAGCGGAACACGTAGAACAGGAGGTCAAGGTCAAAGAAGACCAGAACATCGTAATGGCTGACGACTACGAGAACACTCCCGTCAGAAACTTGGCTCTCCCTCATACCAGAGAACGAAAGTGATGTGTCGCGTTTCCAGAATTATCGGCAGGTGTAAAGGTTGAAATTCCAATTATACGAATGATACAAAACACTACTCAATTTTGTGGGCTATCAAATGAAAATCCCAACAGACACATTGACAACTTTCTAAAAATATGCAACACTCTAAGACAAGAAGGGGCCTCAAAAAATGCTCTTCAATTGAGGCTATTTTCCTTTTCTCTTCTTGGAGATGCGCTAGATTGGTTCAAATCTCTGCCTGAGGACTCTATCACTACGTGGGTAGAATTGAAAGAATAATTTATTTCCAAATTCTTCTTACCATAAAAGACAGCAGCCTTGCAAGCAGAGAACATGAAGTTTCAACAAGGTGTGATAGAAACCGTCTACGAGGCTTGGAGTTGATTTAAGAAGATGTTACGGAATTGCCCGAACCACGATATTCCAAGACATATCCAAGTCCACGATATTCCAAGACATATCTTCTGCTGAGATCTCTAGCAGCTCCTTAGGATATGTGATGTCATCAAGGTCTTTGATAGGCGTGCTAGAACCAATACTAACAATAAACCAAAGATCGAAATCTATTGCCATTAGGAATTCCTTCATCCGATTTTTCCATGTCGAATAATTAGTTCTGTCTAAAAGTGGAGACCGGGCATGGGATTGTCCTTCTGCAATCACATCAAGCATATTAGTAGCCATCAGGATCTTTAGCTCGGGTTGTTAAACCCTAGATAGAGAGCACATGGCTCTGATACGAATTGATAGTGTAAAAATGCCTAAAAGGATAGGTGAATTAAGCTTTTGAAAATTTAGACTGTGATACAGTTCTACTTAATTTCCTCTTCCCTTATTTCTTAAAATAGATTGAGTTTCAGAAACAAGAAGAAACGCATAAAAGTGGCACAACAATTTATAGTGGTTCGGTTTTCCTAATCCACTACCTAAGTTATTCACTCAAGATTTTTTACCTGCCAATTTATTAAACTTGATAAGAGAGAAGCCTATGTGAAACAATATACAAAAGTAAATGACAAGGTCAAGATAGAGAATTGCTCTTGATACAGAGAGCAATATATTGTTTCCCTGTAATTGGGAAACACGCCTGGATAGAGAAAGATGTAAATCAGTTTTTAAAGATTTAACACTGCTGAAGCTTGTTCTTGAAGTGCAGCAACACTGGTGGAACTTCTGTCAAATTCCTTTACAGGGATCTTAGTGGATTGATGCTTGTAGCTACCACTGCACCGAGTAATTTGGACTCTTCTACCAGACCAAAATGCTTCCTGTCAGAATTGCTTCTAGTAATGTAGTTTGTTGCTCCTTTTCACTTATTTCCAAAGTCCCTCAAGAAACATGCAAACACACCAGAATAGAGAAGAAGAGCTCAAATTATACAGAAAGAATGTTAAGTTTTTCGAAGCTCTGAATTCAAAATATTTCTTTCTTCTCTCAAAATTCATTTTCTTTTTTGCGATTTTTTGCAATTATATAGTCAAGATGATAGGGAGCTTGTAAGATAAGTTACTGTTTGAAATGGCTGAAATGCATTAATTATCAGAACAAAGGTTTCAAGCAACATTTAATGAAAATGCATTGGATAAAGTGCACTTATGTACTAAAGAGATGACTAGGCCAGCTAGCACTCCTAAAGATGGAAATATCAATCAATCAAAGGATAGATAATACAGAGACAACTTGTGTGGATCTTCATAAATGACCAACAAAGATATGGTCACATTAAATGCAATTTGAACGTTGGAGAGAGTAATATGGACACAGAGGACATGTCAGAATAAAAAATATCCAACATCTATCATAGTGTATTGTGCACATATGCCATACTTTTCTAAAAATTTAGCAAATGGAATAGGACATTGTTTTGATTCATCATATTTTCCACAATATTTACCACCTCTATCTGATCTAATGATTTCACATTTTTATCTAATTGCCTCTCAACTTCATTAAATTATACCTCAAGGATGTCCACTGATTGAGATTTTTCATGCGAGAGATATGCATAGGTATAAAATAAAAAGTCATCAATAAAAGTGATGAAATACTGTTCTCCACCAAAAGGTGGAACATCAAAAGGTCTATGTTAGTGTATACCAAGGTTCGAAAAATCGAACCGTTCATTAAATCGAAAAATTTTCTGGTTCATGGTTCACCGGTTCAACCGTTAATTGGACCTTAATTGAACCGCAATCAAACCGTGATGTTATAATTATATAACATATATTTATATATCATGTATAAATTATTAAAAATACCAAAAAATAGAATATAAAAAGCCAAAACAATTAATTTTAACCATTATATTCCAAAATATTGTCTAATGATTAACATACATATAAATCTCAAGTACCAAAATTATACATATAATTAAGACTAAATGTAAGTAATGAAGTGGTATAAATTAATTGGCCAATAAATTTTTAGTAACTTTTTATTTTTAAACCCATTTTAGTAACTAATTTGGTTCAATTTCATAAAAGTAATTACTAATCCACCTAAAATTTACCCTAAAAAAAATCACCTGAAGTTTAAAACTAGAAAAATTCTAATAATAATTTATTATTAATCTCTAAATATCCAAAAATTAATCTTATTCATCTATTATTTTCACCAAACTTCATTAATAACTAATATTTAAAGTAAATTAATAAGCCTTTTTAAATGTGAAAATTAATAAGGCATTTATGACAAGTGACAACCATCATTATCTTTTCACTTCCCCCTTTCCCTTTACCCTTCCCCCTTGTCTTTTCATTTTCTCTTTCTTCTTCACCGTTTCCCTTTTCCCCTTTCTACTTTCATTTTTCATTTCCTCTCCACCGTTTCTGCTTATCCTTCTTCTTTTTGCTCTCTATAATCTATGGTGCCGCGATGGAGAGTTTAGAGTATAGAGGTGTGGCGGCAAAGGTTGTATTCTTTCTTCTTTTTCTTTTCTTTGAAGCTGAAAAATGCATATGGAGGCTGTACTCTTTCTTTCTTTTTTTTTTTTTT
>JACFYI010001639.1:243515-261943 GCA_014898755.1 Handroanthus guayacan
TTGCCGGTTCAACAAGCCAAGTGGTTGAACCACTGGTTTGAATGGTTTCGCCTACTCTAGCGGTTTTTCGCATTTTTCGATTTTTTGTGAAAATCGGGCCGGAATAGTGGACGGTCAGCAGTCTGACCAATTCGACTGTCCGGTCCGGCCCCCTTTTTTAATCCTTGGTGTGTACAATTTCACGAAGTTGTGTGTCTCTCGTGGCTCCTTTCTTAGAATGTTTCATTTGCTTTCCTTTAATATAATCGACAAATATTGCAAGGTAAGTCAAGTCCAAATTCGAGAGACTTTCATTCTTTTCTAATTCTCACAATTTTTCTTTGGATATACGACCTAAATGTTTATGTAAGTAGAGTTTTCATTAATTAAACTAGTTTAATTCCAATATTATTATGTAAGGTCATTAGGGTCTTAACAAAAAACACTGTTAAGCTTATGTTAGTATAGACCATCATTTAAAATTTCCGAACCAAAAAATTTATTGTTCAAATCCAACCTTAAAAGAAAATCCTACTTCATCCAATTTCGATAAAGAAATTAGATTACAAGAAAAAATAAGAACATACAAAGTTTGAAATAAATTTAAAAAATGGCCAGGATCTAACACCAAGCAATAAATGCCAATGCCTTCAACTTGAGCGATAAGTGTCTTAGTTTTGAAGGGCATGTGTTGATAATTTGTAAAATAAGATGGTTAATAATTTCATTTGGAAGAAAACATCCATAAAGATATTATGAGCATTTTATGACATCCTCAAACATATCTCAGGTAGCACTATGCAATTACGACTCCTTTTCGCTCAATTAATACAAAACAAGCACACTCTAACGTCGTAGAAAATGGACAACTTTGGGCTTCTTTTATGCTTCTTCTTTTTAGTTTATTTTTACTTTAGGGAAGATGACTGCCTTAGATAGGTCACGGTCCGTGAGCAATGGGCTCCTATTTATTTCTGAAGTCTGATCTTTGACCCACTCCGGGCCCCAAACATCTACAGACACATACCCACATAAATATATTCAGCTTAATTTGGTATGCTAGTGCTTTAGACTTGTCCAGATAATGTATTCCCCCCAAATTGTTCAGACATACTTAAAACAACAGCAGCTGAGCCTCTTATGCTATGTTTGGGACAAGAATTTTGGTAAGGGAAAAAAAAAAGTAAAAAGAAACTTCTAAGGAAAAATATTTTTACTTGTTTGGTTAGAAGGAAAAGTTGACGGAAAATATAATTTAGTTGGAAAAAAATCATGAGAAAAATGAAGAAAAAGCTTATTTATACCACTTTTATTCTCCAATGCATTATGAATTTTCTTCTTGTTTTTCCTCAATGTTTTCACTAACCAAACAAACTTGAAATTTTATACTCATTTTCTTTTCTTTTTGCATAACATTTTCTCTCTCATCAAGATCCTTAAACCAAACAAAGTATTAAAGATTTTAATGAGGAAGAGAGACAATACGAAAAATAATAGAAAAGAAATATGAAATTTCAATTTTTTTTTATTTAAAAAAAAATAACATTGATGAAAGAAACAAGGAAAAAAATTCATAATGTATTGAGAGAGAAAAGCCCACATAAGCTTTTCCTATGTGAGAAAAAATGACTTTTCCCTAACTGAAAAAAATTTTCCCTCAACTCTTTCTTTCTTTAATATTTTTCTCACTAACCAAATAAATAAAAATATTTTCCCCAACATTTTATTTTCTTTCCCCTACCAAAATCCTGCTACTAAACGTAGTGTCATGGTTTGTAAAAGAATTGACATGACCTCACCTTCTCTAACCTTTTCATTCATAAAATTTAACAATACACGAAAACATTTGGGCTCGCTAGATATCCAATTCTAAAGGGTAAAGATTCATGCAATATAAAATCTTCGCACGTACACATGCGTATAAAAAAAATAAATGACAAATAACAATAAGAAGAGATGGGATTGCCCTTCTGAGTGTCTCCATTAAATATTACATTTTGTGTCCTTCCAAAATGACTACAAACAAGCACAGAGATACAACAAGATAGAGGGAGGGAGATTCAACATTCATCATTTAAAACCCAGGGCAAACGACAACTTGGGGCGGGATTTATTCTTGCCCAAGAGCTTCATTTGGTTAGCTCGTTCTTCCTCTTCTTGCTGTTTTTTCCTTCGCAAAGCCTCTTCCCTCTGCCTTTGCAGCTCCTCCAGTTCTCTATAGCGTTCCTCTTCCTGTCTTTCCTGTTCTAAAGCTTCTCTTCTTTGAGCTTCTTCCACCTTCCTCCTATTCTCTTCTAGCATCTTTTCCAACTCTTCTTTCTCTCTCTGTGCTTGTTCCTGCATATAAATTATACGCTCACATTGTAAATAATGTCCAATAATATTAATATGAAGCAAATACAAATGCACTTCACCACATCAACTTTACAAATAGGTCAATCCTGTGACTATCAGAACATGCCCAAAGCAACATATGGCTGACGAAAAGAGACATCATATGACTACCAACACTAAGGAGCAATAATTGTCAATTGGTCAATCACCATAGTCCCAAAACCAGAGCATATCTATCTCATTAACAAACCTGCTTTCAGACCATTAAATTCTCAACATATGAAAAGCAAACAGCACTCAACAGTAGAGATAGATACTTGCCTCCCTCTTCCGAGCCTCTATAAGAGCTGCTTCCTTTTCTTTTTCAAGTTGAGCTGCAACCTCAGCAACAAGTTTCTTCCTACCTTCCTCTAGACGCTTCTCTATTTCAAGCTTGATTTCCTCAGAATTCAAGCTCTCTTCAACTTTCTTCTGAATTGCTTCCGCAATTCTCTTTGCAGTTTCTTCTTCAACTAATTTTAATTCTGCCTCCTGCTGACGCCTTAAAAAGCAGTCAAAAAATGTTAGAAGAAAAATAGCCACTGATCCAACAAGGGAAAAGAAAGTTCTCAAAGGTTAGGAAACCAAAGTTGCTCTAAGGGCAAACTACAGCGTTCAATTTCTTTATATATGTATGCAAATTCCTGAATAAAGTTATCTAGCAATGTTGGGCCCATGAATGTTCCATAAATTTATAACAAAAATGAATGACAGACCAAGCTCCAGGTTGAGAAAGGCACTGTAACATGCATGCATATGCTTTTAAAGCATACCTCTAACTGATTCGTGATCCAAAATATTTCAGTTTCAAATCTGGTCAACAGTAGATTAAGGAGGCACCCAAATGGAGCATCAAAATAAACAATACCAGAAACTTCCTTGAATTAATCCTGTGGAGAAGAGCATCAAGTAAAATGCAGCAGTTTTAATGCTAATTGCTGAAATACTTCAGCCTTTCTTATAGAAATATAACAAAGCAAATGGCAATGCTTTCAACATACATGATGTAGTTCTCTACATATTTATTTGGCAAAGAGAACACATCCAGTACCCAGTCATTTCCAATTTCATTCCGAAGAGTAGTGAACAAAGAATGGAAGAGCCAACGACAAATCCAAAAGGTTACAGAACTCCACAATTAAATAATTTCGAACTTAGTTGAGATAGGCTACACAGATTATCTTCATGCTGCTCAAGACACGCTGTTTCATAAGTAAGAACACAGACTCAAGATTCCACTGCAATTATCCCATCCACCTTTTGTTTGTTATTTTAAGTAACATCTCTCAAGTACTACAGTTGCATTGTTTTTGCTTGCATGATATAAATGAGTTAAATAGGGAACAAGCAAACTGTAACAGAACCAATACAACAAATAAAAAAGAAAGAAAAGAATTTAATCATAACCCAATCACCTGAACAGACATTTTAGATAATAGAATAACAATAAAAGAAAATGAAAAGGGCAAGCAACATACAATATTTGTGACGTTGTTATAACATAAAACTTTAATATGTGGTTGGTTTACTCTAAATAGTCCCCATGTAAAGTTGATATGGACTAATTTTGCCCAATCAGATTCTTGTGCAGCATAGTTCAAATAGATAGAGTTATATTAGATAAATCCGAACAAGTATCAAATATCCAGTAAGATAATGCGATTGTACAAGATCATCCAACCGATGCCATGCCCCTGTAGCTCGGACATGTGAACAGATGAAAAGGTAATCAAATGACATGAACATAAGTTGCAAATGATCAACAGCCTTAAGGTACTCCGAAACCTAGTAAGGCATAATATATTTTCCAGTTTCATCAAATGTACACAAAGTAATAAAAAATTCAAGAATTCTGGCTAGCAAATCAGGATGATGATGGATACAGTATAAAAGATTAAAACAATGAATAAGCACATCACCACAGTAAAAAAAAATCAAGTGAAAATAAGAACATAAAAGGAAAACAGAGGTGGCGGTAATTATACCTTTTCTTTTCCTCTGCCTCTTTTTTTAATTTTTCACTTGCATCTTTTGTCTCTTTCACACCAGTGCTTATACTAGGAGATGCACTTAAGAGGGATGATGATGTGCTCCTTTTCCTTTGTCTTTTACTCCGCTTTGGTGTGGGAGATCGACTTTTACGACGTCTTGGAGTGGGGGAGCGACTTTTGTGGCGTCGAGAGGATAATGAACGACTTCGCTTTCTGTAGAATAGAATGAAGAAATTGAGCTTTAAAAGAAAATAATGGCCACTACAATGCCCACAACCTCGCATTTTCCAAACCCGCCATCTATACCAAAAGCACGTACCGTTACCTCATATATTGCAAAGAATAAACGGGGTGCTCCATCTTTTATCATAAGAAACCGCTAATATCACAATCGAGCAGTGAAATTGACACCCATCAGCACCCATCACCTGCTGACTTCCCAATCAAAGGGAAGCCATTGTTTCTTATCTAAGTTTCTCAAACATCAATGATCTTGACTATCTCATTGACACAATGTTTTACAGAATATATTTCAGTTCTAAGATTTTGTGTAGAATAGTCCCAGCATCAAGATACATCAGCCATGATAAACTACAAATTCGTAGCTTTTAATAAAACTGATGAAAGGTAAGACAGATCATCAACTCAACAACCATAAGCATGTAGAATATCAAGGTGCTGATGGAAAGCGAAAACTCTCGTAGGCAGCAACATGGCACTAGTACACCAAAGTTACAAATCCATATGCATCTGCTAGATCATCTAAAACAAATAAAACCAACATGATGAGCAATTATTACAAACGAAATTAGCTACAGCTCAGGTCACGATCATCCAGACAAGGCTCAGGATCAAATTGAACCACAAAAAAACAGGAAGCAACTTACATAACAAAGGCTTCACCATTAAATATTGTTCATCTTCAAACTACAGTCATAAATGCTCAGTATTCAAAGTTCAAATTAAAATTGTTTGCTTTCAATTATCTATCAGGTAACATAACATCATCACAGTAAATTAAAATTATCTCACTGTACATTAAGCTGATAAAGTTTGGTTACTCTGCTTTCCACATATAACAGCATGTTTACTTTTCAATTTTATAATAACAGTGAAAAACTTTAGTTCCTATTAAACCTATCGTTAAACATACTAGAAATTACCAAACTGTACATATAACAATAAATACGTGTGCAGATAAACTCTTGACATTGGGTTTAATCAGTGACCTTAGGGACTTCAGACTTGCCACCTCTTGATTAGAATTTAATGCAAATGGTGTGCCATATATATCTTAAAAATTCCTCCTCCCCCTCTTAGTTACCTTATTTATCTATTTCTATTGCATATACAATATTATACCAATGCTATGGATAATACTATACCAATGCTTTCCTCTTCCCCAAACCCACCTAAAATGCTGGTGGAAGGCTGACCTTAGAATCACGTTTATATTTTATTGCTTATTATTCTGCAATATTGAAAATAATCCTGCTGAGCAAAATAAACTAAATAGAATGCTCTGCTACATAATGCACAAGCAAGTATACGTAAAAGGGTATCACCTGCTATGATAATAAGGGGATCGGCTTCTATCTCTCCGGCTCCGGCGTCCATACCTCACCGGAGACGGTGATGGCGAGTACCTCCTCCGGTACAACGGCGACCTAGATACTTCCCTGTCTCTACCCATCTCAGTTTACTTATCCAAATTAGATAACAAAACTAAACCTGTCACCTGCTATATCAACAACATCAAAATTGAAAAGGATAATCAGAGACCCTCCGAAACCAGCTAGTTATTATTCTTTATAAATTAATGGTTACTAGAATAATTAATCGGTTAAATTCAATTCTAAATTATGAAGCGAGATGTATGGCCTGTGGAAAAATAAGATCATAGATCTGTGTTTGTGCATAATCACCGTTCCAGAAGGACGCCAAAAGAAAACCCTCAAAAGCTTAGGGAAGTTCCGGGGAAGAAAATTTGAAGTATCTCACTATCTTGAATGAACTTGTTAGGCGATGAAGAAATTAAAGTTACGATGTACATAATTATCAATAAATATATTTATAAATTAGTTTTACTTGGGCCAGGGTTTGTTTCTCCGTCCACACCTTAAAATTTAGATACCGGACTGAATACCCTAATCAAGTAATTAATAGTCTGTTCTCTGTAGATTTATTTTTTCTTTTTCTTTTTTGAAAAAATAAATCTGTATTTATACAAAATAGGTATACGATTAATTACACTTATACCTCATAAAATAGTGAAATTATCTATTTCTCCTCTCTAATAACTCTCATATCTCTCCTCTGTAAATTATCTATTAGAAAATCAAACGGAAGAATAGACTCACCATTTTGCCCTAAATTTAATATAGTTAAAAATTATAATGAAATTATTAATTTATTAAATCTTTATTTTGCTTTGATATCTAAGTAATATTTATTTTATGAAGGAATATATATGTAATGTGCCTTTTGTTGAAAGAATATAATGTAAATAGATGGAGTAAATATTAATACAGAGATCATAAGTCTTATTTACAGACTTGAAGGCGACATTATTGTCATTTAATAATAGTTATATGAAAGCTATATTCATTATGTGCACAGGAATTAACTTGGTTTGGTGATTTTTATGAAATTTAAATGAAAATAACTTTAAATGACTATCGATACCTGATTAAAGATGTTAATTTGCAAATAAACAATAAAAGTTTGCTAATAGTTAAATATTGTTCGCATTAGTGGATTTACCTACAATAGCTTGTGTTTATTAGCCCAGTTTGTGACCCATATACCTTGTTCATAATGAATGAAAAAGCTCCTACGATTGGATGTTTTTTCTGTTGCCACATATTTTTTTTTTTTACATTTATTTGTAAATGGCTTACACCAATATGAGAAAACCATTGATTGTGTCGGCTAAAACCTTTCAAGATTTTTTTGTCATCTACTGTTGGTGATAGTTTGATTATAATTGAAAATTTATTAAAAGAAAAAAATCAGGGGAGCAAATATCTCGCTCTTGTTGATGAAATTCAAGTATGTCCATTGTCGTGAAGATTTGGTTTAGCAGTGACACTCTTGGCTTGTCCCCTCTAAACAAGATATCGAGTCCAAGCTTCATTAAAAAAAAAATGTTTCTCCCACTAGTAAACTTGCTATTTAATGTATATGTTGTATGTGTTTATGCAAATCAATATAAGAGGAAAATGATTCTATTTATAAACAGAAAAACCTCCATGAAATTAATGTGTGAGTAATGGAGAATAATGTAGCAGTTAGATGTGGATATGAATTGGTGCATAATAAGTTAGCATATAATAGGACAATACGTAGTCATGTTGCAGGATAGTGGCCATGAAAAAGAGTTAATAAAATAATGAGCATTTTTATCCATGGGTGCTGATTTTGGCACTTCATTCTTTACCTTCTGCACTCCATGCCCCACATTCTTTCATTCCAAATGATTGAAATGCTCTTATTTGTTCTAGGCTTTATTTTTCATTTCTTTCCAGGACAAAATTGCCCCCCTCTCAGTCATATAAATACACAATTAATATTGCTATTTGCTCAAGGAAATAGGGACAGAGTAATTAAGAATAGACAGTCTAGAAAATCTATCTCCATTTATCTAACAAAATGGTTCGGCGTAAAAAAATACTAGTTCTAATATATTTGGATATAGAGAGACATAACAGAAAGACAAATACTTCGAAAGGAGGCTGGATGGGGGTAGCAAAAGTGGATTTGTGCAGCTTCAATGACAAACATAGTTGAAATATTATCTATTGACAAACAAAAGGATACTATGTAAATTTACACTATAGGATAATTGTAAATTGGTCATGTCAGGGGAAGAGTCTTCCCTTGTTTCATACGAATTAGTATCATACGTTGTAAAGGGGGTTAGCACCCCTTGTTTAAATTTCGCATTCCTCATTAATAAAATTTAACAACTGCGTGTGGCTTGATACCGGGGGATTGTTTCTCCTCGTGGTACGCAGGCATCGTGGGTAATGCCCGACTGGCAATCCCAGGCTCAGCCATGTATTTTCCAAAAAAAAAAAAAAAAAAAAAAAAAAAAGAAGATACTATGTAGCATTGCTTTAATGGAAATAGAAATTTCAATGCTGCCTTCTCTACAAAACCATGGTTTCTCCATATACAATGCCACTGAAAACCTCTCAAATTCACTGCTCTACCAAGAGTTATTTGAATAGAAACAAACAACAATAAAATAATTAGATTAAGGTTTCATTATTAGCCAAAAAGTAAAAACTTGCACTTGAGAATCCCCTGACAAGGAATTTATTTTTAAGGTTAAACGTGAAACATTGCAGTAAGATTAAGTTCAAAAACAAATCATCAAATTCTTGTGAAAAACATAATGAAAAAAATTACACAAAAATACTTCAAGAGGCTATCAGACTTTATAAAAACGGGTAATCTTCATTTTTCCAATTGTCTACACCATAAAAACAAATGCAAAACTACTTTCAGCAAGAAAACCATATTTCAAAAACAATAAGAAGATAGGCCATATAGTCTAGGTTACCAAAAATGAGATTCTTTCGAATTATGCATCTCTTTTTTCAAAAGTGCGGCTGTTATGTCCTTCTTGATTGCACAAACTGCATTTTCTAGTCTTGTCTACAAGTTTGAAAGCCGGTGAATGGCGTTTCATGGAGCTATTAGCTTTCCTTTTCTTTGAGCTCAAAGGGCGCCCCTTATGGGGTAGAATTTGAGATTCTTTGATTAATGGAAATGGCGTATCAATAAATTTTGCTATTTGCTCCGAGGCTTCTTCTTTTCCAAAAAGGGGTAATTGCCTATATTTGTCACTATATTCCTTAGGAAGACTATCAAAACTATCATTTGGCTTCTCTAAATCTTTATTCCGACTTGTGAATGATCTAATATCAATCCTTCCTTGAGGGTGGATGTCTTCTAGTGGCAACATTCTATCAGCCATCGATCTCATTTTATGCGCACAAGGAAGAACCATGGTCTTCTGGAATTATTCTTTGCATGGCAACAAATATTCATTTGATGAAGCATATTTGTATTGTTTAAAAAGCTCATCAAGTGCATATGTGGAAACATGAGTAAAAAGTTCACTGAACAAGGGAATGAGAAATGTATACGGGAAACGAATTTTTTCATGGTAAAGTTATGTTTTGATCTCATGAAACTGATTCTCAATAGCTAAACGAATTTTGTGTGTTTCACCTCGTGCAAATTACCTGTTGAAACTTGAAGATATCCCTTGACAATAGCATGTGCCCCTTCAGCCCTTGAAGTCATATGAGTCCCAAAATGCAAGTGATTTTCAATCCAGGCATACACAAACTTTCTTTTCTTTTCTTTTTTTTTTTTTCCAATGGAAGCCAAGTATCCCCTATATAATCAAGAACACTTCTCTTGTCATTATATTTCATTTCAAAGGCTTTTCAAGATTCATCAAACATTGATTCTTCAAAAGATTGATTCACATACACCCTACCTAACAAGAAGTCCTTCCACTTTCTTTTTGTTTCAAATTGCTTCTTGCATTTAGCTATCATATTTTTGTTTATGTGCCAAACACATAAAAGATGTGTTGTTTTTGGAAAAAAAGCTCAATGGCATTGATGAGTGCCAACTCCCTGTCGGTGACAATAATTAATGGATACTTATCATCACCTATAATTTCTGAAAATCTTCGCAATTCCCAAACATAATCTTCCATTTCTTCCTTTTGCAACACAAAAAAGCAAGAGAAAAATGAAGTATTGAAACTCGTCACTCCAACTAATTCAAGTATTGACATTTTGTACATGTTTGTCTTATACATGCAATCCATGATGAAGACATTTTGGTTACCTTTTATCAATGTAATAGAATAAGGATGAGCAAAAAATAGATGTGTCAAGTGACCATCTCAATCACGATTCATGTTATAAATAAATCTGCTCTGACCGAACTCATCAAATAGTGCTTGCAACATCGTTCTTCTCTAATCGTTGCTCTTGCATTGTAAATTGTCCTTGCTATTGCTAAAAGATTTGGATTCTTTCTTCGAAAAGCACTAAGAATTTGCCTTGGTTCCCCTCCAGCTAATGTCATATCTTTTACCAATTGCATTTCCTCAATTGAAAGATGACAACAAGTAGGATATCCAGACATATTTTCTAAGATAGAATTGCATATTACCCCTTGTGTCATTTCAAAATAGCATAAAGACCCCTGTAAAATTTTAAATAGCATTTTATCCTCTCTATTTTTACAATTGTTGCATACGTGCCACGCAACCATCCACATAGTGTGTGAATATGTAAAATCCCAAAAATGCCCCTGTAAATATCAAAATGAAAGGCTAAAAATCAAAAACCTCACTTTCTCCTTTCTCATCCTTCCAATTCAAAGCTTTGAGCCTAACCATGAAAAAATTTCACCTTTCCTCATTCAAAAATTCATTCTTATGAGGGAAACTGAGATGAAGTTTATCTTAGTTGAGGTTTTTTCCCCAGTTATACCAATCACTATTGTTGTCTCTCGTTTTGAAATTGTGAAGAAGGCTACAATCTAAAAATCAAAGTGTGAAGCTCCATAAACCTAAAAATCTAAAGTTTTTTTCAGTCAAATGAAGGAGTTTTGCCCTTGTACATCCAGTAACCTCAATTCTATGGCTTATTTTGTTAGTAGTATTTCGTAGGGTTTATTTCTTTTAAATTTCTTTTATATTGATAGGTGTGGTGTTATTGCTTTTATTGGGCACTGATTACTTGTTGAATTAATTGATAACTATTTGAGGATTGTTTAATTTGGCATATGGAGTATGTGTTTAATAGAAAGGGGTTTTCAATTTTTTTCTTGCAAGCACAATACGGAGTCGGTCTGAACCTCAGATGTACCTTTGGTGTTTGCACATTCTCTTCTTCGTGTTATTCACACTTGAACTCGCTATTGCTACAATTTTCTCAAGCAAAGTCGATCGTAAGAGAATGAATATGGTGTGGAATGGTGCTCTCAAAGTCTTCTGGCCATTTTAGAAGAAGATTTTCGTCATTTGTCAAGCATATTTGGAGTCTCACTCTCAATTCTCGCGTGCTTACTCCATGCACGCATATTATTTTTTAAATGCAATAATTTAAAAATAGAGGGGCGTAAAATGCTATTTAAAATTCCATAGGGGCCTTTATGCTATTTTGAAATAACACATGGGGATAATATGCAATTCTCTCTATTTTTTTGATCGTGCATCATTATGTGATAAATTTTTTATTTCAATCTTCCAAATACCATCAGCTTATCGCTTACCCCAAACTTCGAAAGGACACTCAATAAGATGAGTGGCTGAAGCTTTTCTTCTTTGATCAATTGGAGCATTGCCACGATATTTTCCTACCCTATCACATCCTACAAAAACATAATAACCTATTTTGGCCCTTTTAATGACTATGGCTTATGCTTGTTTCAAGCAAATACTACGAATAGCATAAAGAAGCTCCTCCTGGCTACCCAAATTCACAGTTGTAAGAGAACCTATTGTGTCAGGGTGAATGATACTTTTTTCAGTTTCCCCATTCCATTTCCGTAGACTCATTTCTTCATAAGCTGATCCTCCTTTCTCTTGTTAAAACAAGTTGATACTCCACATTATATCTAAACAATGAAAAATGATAATTCCATACCCCTTCCCCCATAAATTAGCACAAAGAAAATTGCTAATTGTATTTAAGAATAAATACACTCTAATTCTGAACCCAACTTAACTAAAGCTGGAAAAAAAAATTAGCAAACATTATTTAGGGTATACCAAACAAAGAGACATATATATGAATTTAAACCAAAATAAAAAGTAACTACCATTGAAATTGCAACGATTAGCATTAACGATTATTGAACAAAATGTGGAGACATCTTCTATGTCATGGGCTTGAACAATTTCAAGTATTTTCTCGAGTTGTATTACATCTTGAGCGGCACCCTGGTCCTCCATGGTCACTAGAGTTTCATAGATAGAGGGGTGGAAAGACTCTATGTGAAATAAACATATTGATAAGAATGTGTTTGAGGGAAAGGAGGGGCAATTTTGTCCTTGAAAAAAATAAAAAATAAAGCCTAAAATAAATAAGGGTATTTCAGTCATTTGAAATAAAAGAATATGGAGCATGGAGTGTAGAAGGTAAAAGGTAGAGTTCCAAAATTTATTTAAATTTGTTCGATATATAATAAAATTTAAATAAGAGAAATTGTCGGAATAAGTTGCTTAAAGTATCTCAAATACATATCCAATACTTTTATCATGAGTTGTAACAAAACTTAAGTAAAGATAGTTATATTAAACTATATTTTGGTAAAATGTTCTAGTTATTATTTGGAGATAATACCTTTTTATTTATTTGATTTCTGAAAAAAAATATGTTAAAATTAGTTAAATTTTAAGAATTTAAATATTTTTACTTATTTTATAGTTTATATACTATTTTATACTAATTATTTTTTTTTTATCAATCATTATTATATCATTTATATTATAAAATTATATCTTTTTAAAAACTTAAAGTCCAGTTACACCAATAATATTTTCATACCAAAAAAACTTATTTCGGGTTGTGTCGTGTCATTTAGGAGGGTTCGAGTTATCGTGTCACCCAAAATCAAATTTCAGGTTGTTCAGGTAACCTGAAACCCAACCCAACCCAACCTATTTTTTTCGAGTCACTATCATGTCGACCTTTTTCGACCCAAACTCAAAAATGGTCAACCCAACCCACTTTTTTCGTGCCGAACTCGTGTCGGGTTATTTTGTCGTGTCAGAAATTGCCACCCCTACATATCAGCTCTTCATAGGTTTACAGAATATATACACTATGCATTTAACACCATCTATCTTCAAATACATGCCATTCTCTATCTATTTTTCTTCTAACTTAAATATAGAACAAATGAAATACAAAGAAAGAGAATAAGTGCAAATGACTTAGAAATAGATATACATAACAATTACAAGTTACCAACTAGTATATTTATATATATATATATAAGACTATAATCATCATATCGCAATGGTATATAATAAAGTGATTTCTTGATTTATCTCATTTCTTTTTGAAGTATATAGATAATAGAAGTTCGACTAACAATTAAACATCAAAACCTTCATGCTTCAAATCTTTGTGCTTTGCAAACACTTGAAATGGTACTTTTATCCGCAAATATGAAGTGTAAGAAATAGATAAATTATGAAGCTTAAAGTTTCATATTTTAATAACATTTGTGGAACTATCTCCTACATTATAACTCTTTTTTCAAAAATCAAACTTAAAACAAAACCAAACCTTATTCCTCCAAAAATCAAGTGGCCTACTCAGACTAATGCAAACAAATGGCATGATCCTTTTCATGCCAATCTAGCCTCAAACTTAAATAACCTCCAACCACTTCCTCAAAGGTTGGATTACCAAATTGGTACTAATTAGTAAATCAGTCATCATCAATCAGATATTGCTCGGTCATCCTACTATATCAGTCTTGGACCCCAAAGTCTTTCCCAAGGCCATCCCCAAAGATATATACAAACAAAGTTTCCACAGTTCACAAATCAAAGCAAACCATTTTGCATTTTCCGTTAACTTAGCTCAGTGCCTCATGTGTCATCCATTGTTGATTTAAAGATATGGCAATGAAATTGACAATAACTATACAATTTCACGTGGTTTTCAAAATTCATTTTCACTTCAATATTTCAAAAGAAAGTTTTTACGTAAATATCAAAATAAATACCAAAGGTCTATATTATCATTTCCTTTTTCAAATTCTTGAGAAGAATCAACGAGTTAGGAATATATATAAATCCCACCATATATAAAATAGATTATTTGCCTAGCAAATTTTCTTAATATATAGAAAATATTTTCCCACACTTGAGATGATATCGTCTCCAAATCCAGCTTAATGTCCTTCCAAGCCCAAATTCTCACTACCTAAACCATTAAATTAGTGATACGTTATCCCAATTTGATTTTGATGTTCACATGTAATAATCTAAATTCTACACTAAATCAAATTTTGATTACAAATTGATCCCTGAATCACTTATCTTATATAGTCTGGGATATTTGGTCCATCCATAATTCCCAACTTATATTCTTGACTTGAGTTTCGATTATAGCTAGAGTTAATTATCAAGCTTTAATACACGCATTGCTTAATTCAATTATGTAATCTCAATTTAAGGGTTCAATAATCATTTAGTAACTTGGGGTTTAGAATCTTATACTTGAATGTCATTAGATTGCAATGTGCAAGGTACTATCGAATACCTCACGTCATGATCTTTCTCCTACCCAAAAATCATCGGAGTGTTGCCGCCGAAGTGGTATGCCACTTGTACCACAGGATATATGTGCCTCTTCGCATAAGTGAAAACCCCTCAATTTAATTTTGGATTCAGGCATAGAACGGCTATCAATTTGCTAGAAAATCATACTTGCCACGCTCTTGCTGATTTCCTCCAATTGATGGCTCTAAAATAATGTATTTGAGGTGAGAAACAAGATTATGTAGTTGCATGTGGGAGATTTCAACTGGAGACGATGAATCAAACCCCACATTTGTTGTGGTCTGTGAGCTCTCATTGTCACTCAACTTGCCATCACTATTGCTTTCTGTATTAATCAGTATAGCTAGTATGCTCCTCGACATTCACTACTAGAAAAACATGATTTTGCGACCAATATTGGAAGTAATAGGTCTCAAAAAAATATTTGCGACGGAATCAGTGACCAATAGTATTCATCGCACGGGGCATGGTAGCAAACCTTTGCGACGAATTTTGCAACCTCTAGTTTTAGTGATGAAAATTATGACAGCATTTGCAACAACATTCTGTGACGGATAAAGCGATAGTTTAGAGGCATCACATAGTTTGCAACGCCCTAATTCATCACAAAAGCTGCCACATGGATTGACCGAATTAGGAAATATGTGACGAATGTAGTGATGGGTGCTCGTGTTGTAGCAAAAATTTGCGACGTCCAGTTCCATCACAAAATGCTCATGTGCATTTGGAAACTTTGTGACAGGTCTAGACGTCCGTCACAAATTTGCGATTGGTCTGTCCATCGCAAAGTTTTAAAATTTGTTATGTGCATTTGTGACGGAACTGCTGGAGCAAAATTTGACAAATTAAAATATATATATATTTTAATTCTAATTTTATACCAAAATAAAACCTGTATCAAATGATATATTCAATACATTGAAATATCATTTAATAAAAAACAAATATCAATAGTCAAAATATATATCAATTCCACAATGTTATCCATAATCCTCCGATAAAATTTCACCTATAATTGTTCAACAAAGTATCATTTATAATTGTCCAACACAAATATTATCATAATAATCCAAAAACAATATAAACAACATTAATTCATAATTCTCAAATACTAGAATTTAGTTCTCCAACAACTTAAATAAGACAACATGCTCCAACATCAGTCAAACCTCATCCCCTTGATTGCTATCGTCATTTTCTTGTTCATTTTGATTATGCAATTTAGATGAAGATGGTGCATTATGAGGTACCTCTGGAGGAAATAGATATGGTAGAGGTATGAAACCAAAGCTCGGTGGCGGGTAATATTGTGATTGATTACCAGTGCCTGATGGATGTGGAGATTGATAAGGTATTGATGGGTACGGAGCATGGGGATGGTATGGAAAGTATGCTGTAAAATGTTGCATACTCTGTAACACCTGCTGCTGAAAGCTCTGAAATGGGGACTTGAAATCCGATGCCATCATCTCCATCTTTTCAGTTAGCTTTTTATTTGCTATCCGTAAACTATCAATTTCTTTCTTTAGCTTCGAAACCTTTTCAACAGACTTTTGATGTTCTACATATTGTGCCCAAGATCCCTGATATAAAGATCAACTTTTAAGAAATGAAGTCTCACCTATAACATCGTAACATCGACCTTTCTTTACTCCACCCACCATCTCTACCCAAACCTTAGCAAACGAAAGAGAACATCAATTAATATTGGCAAATAACAGTTATGGTGTATAGAATATATAACAAACCGTTCAATTAGTGATTACACCTGCAACTTATATGGCATATTTTTCTGAGTCTCTTCACCCCCTTCATTTGAATTCTGACTTGACAATGCATCCCACTTTTGTTTGAACATGTTCTATAAAATATATATAATAACCAAGTTAATATTTATAACACAAAAATTAAAAATAATTGAATGCACTACTAACTTAAATTTTTTATGTAGTAGACTAGTAATTAACGCACGTGTTAGACTAGTAATTCATATACTAATATGTGTTAGTGCATTTAAATTAGATGTCTTGTAGAACTGGTATAAATTTCAAGAACATAAAACAAATGTTAAAAGTTTCTAACTTATTCTACCTGATGCTCACACAAAATTAAAACAAGAAAAATAAATAATATTTTTATTGCCTTTGTGAAATTTGTAAGTTTACACAAGAATTTTCCACCAATGCTAGGGAGAAATTAAAGATTTGCACGTGTCTATATTTCATTTCCTACTCGTATATATTTCTTCACGTACGAAATCACATATATAATCAAATCATTAGAGCCTTCCTTCGCCTCCACGTCCTTGCACCAGGTTGGCCCACGTTCTCCACTCCATGGCTTGAGGGAAAAAACCTTCAGCACATCTATGCTGCCGTTTTTGACTTGGTCAGCCCTCTTTCTTTTGTACATTGTGGGCTGGCTTGAGTGCTTTGGACCTAGCGGACTTCCAAATTGGGCTCGAAGGACGGGTTAAGACCTAGCCTCTTCAACTTTTCCTCCTAGGTCCAGTGCCTATTGGGCTTTTGGATGGACAGCTGGGCTCCTGATTTGGTCGGCTGGCCTGGGCTGGAGTTAGGATGGGCATCGATTGTCGCTAGCTTCGGCTGATCAGCCCAAGATGCCTAAATAAACCCACACATCACTACTCCTCTCTCGGTAGCAGGTTTGGAATTTTTCTTTCCTTTTTCTTTTCTCCGTTTCCCTGCTTATTATTTATTGTATATAGACGTATATTTATTTATTTTTATTTATATATATATATATTTTTTTTGTTTTGGGCAAGAGCAGCTTCTTTTCTGGGGTGTAGGGTGAGCAGATTTCAAAAATTAAACTTGGGGGCTGCGACCCTTCCCGAAATGTTATGATGGCGTGTCAGAAGGCGGTTGGAAATAATGGCCGTTAGATCTGTTTAATGCTGGACTATTTGAATCGGACGCAGATTATTGTGTCCATTCGTATTCTCTCTCTTTCCAGCTTTTGAAATTTGTTGCACCATAGTGATTTCTTATTGATTCGATGTCAAGCATTCCTAGCTCAAAGCATTCTCCTAGTAAGTCCCTTTTCTTGTATTTCATCTTTTTTTCTTTTGTGTTGGCGGTGTTATTTTGATGGCGTCGCGCCAGAGTAAGTCAGCTTTAGCTTTTCCTGATCCCCTCTATTCTGTTCCCCCTATTGCTTCTCATTTGCGATCCAAGCCCACGGCGAGTGTTCAGTTTTCCGCGTCTCGCCAGGAATTTTTGATGAAGGAAGCCAGTCCTTCTAGTTTTAGGGAGGACCATATTACGCTTCTAAGGAATAAGTACAGCATCCCTAGGGAGTTTGAGATTAGGGCCTCAAATCCTGATAAGCGTCCTAGTAATCCCCAGAGGGGTTTGTGTGTTTCTTCGCTGAGCAACTGAAATTAGGACTCAGATTTCCCTTGCATAATTTCTTCTGCAAGATTTCCCGCATGTGCAACGTGCCCCTGTTTCAATTTACCCCAAACTCTATCAGGGTAATGTTTGGGTATTTATTGTTATGCTCTTTCCTACGTGTCCCCCCTAGTGCTTCTGCATTTTACAGCTTCTTCCTTCTGCATAACGTTGACGGAGGCCCCTACTTTTACCTGACACCCCGTGGCGATTCTCACTTTTTCTCCGCCCTCTCTCTCGTGAGTAAACGTTGGAAGAAGGAATATTTTTATATTTCCAACCCACAGCCTTGGGGATTTCCCCTCTTTTGGATTTACACTTCGCCTTCCCAGT
>JACFYI010001639.1:266746-281073 GCA_014898755.1 Handroanthus guayacan
ACATTTTAGCTTATCCGAATATTGATATAACAAGGCAACAGTTTGGAACCGGCGCATATAGAGGGCAGGGTCTGTCATACCGGGATGCTTAGGAATTCTAGGGGCCTAAAATTGCTGGGGATAAGTTCAGCCAGAATGTCTTCATCAAAAGCCATACCCTCCATTGTCGTATCTGGGACCCCCTTCAGAGCCAGTCTCATTTCCTCCATCTCTTGCATGATAGCTCGCATTTCAGAGTTGACATCGTGCTGCATGCTGGGCGTAGTAATGTTCCTGGAGGATTCTACCAACATATAACTCTCCTGAATTCTTTTCTCAACATGTGTGGCCTGCCTGACGTGGCCAGTAGACGGAATAGGCTCCGCACCTGGGAATTGGACATTCTGCGGAGCTCTGTTATATTTTTCAGGATTCGCCTAGCGGGTTTGGGGTAGAATTCCATATCCCGCCAGCACTGCGTTCATGGTAGCGCCCACCAACTCCGTGAGCTGTGTGACGTCAATTTGGGCAGCAGTATTCCTAGGCTGCATAGCAGGAGGTGGTTGCGCGGTAGAATCTGGGACTGCATAACTTTCTTCTCCTTCGCTTAGATTTTCACACTCGTCTCTCACTATGAATTTCAACCTCACGTCTTACTCAAATAATTCTCACAGACAGCGCCAAAGTGATGCTCACATAAAATTAAAGCAAGAAAAATAAATAATATTTTTATTGCCTTTGTGAAATTTGTGAGTTTACACAAGAATTTTCCACCAATGCTAGGAAGAAATTAAAGATTTGCACGTGTCTATATTTCCTTTTCCACTAGTATATATTTCTTGATGCACGAAATCACATATATAATCAAATCATTAGAGCCTTTCTTCGCCTCCACGTCCTTGCACCAGGTCGGCCCACGTTCTCCACCCCATGGATTGAGGGAAAAAACCTCCAGCACATCTATGCTGCCATTTTTGACTTGGTCAGCCCTCTTTCTTCTGTACATTGTGGGCTGGCTTGAGCGCTTTGAACCTAGCGGACTTCCAAATTGGGCTGGAGAGAGGGGTTAAGACCTGGCCCTTTCAACTTTTCCTCCTAGGTTCAGTGCCCATTGGGCTTTTGGATAAGCAGCTGGGCTCTTGATTTGGTCGGCTGGCCTGGGCTGGAGTTAGGATGGGCATCGATTATTCCAAGCCTGCTAGTTTAGGCTGATCGGCCCAAGGCCTAAATAAACCCACACATCACTACTCAACTAGCAGAAGGACAACATTAGATATATTAAAAAATTGAATTACAATATGTATCTAGATCAACTTTGCTATATATCCTAACAATGTATATTATAATAAAAATATTTATAACTTTTTTCAAGGGAAATGGTGCAAAGAACTATAAATTTGATACATATAAGAGTCCATCCACTGAAAAATGAATATTTATATTTAACAACTTCAAATAAGTATAAATCCAATCCCTCTTTATTGAACTTATCTAATTGGCACCATTTTCTAGAGATGACGAATATGCAAACATGTTAACAATAGCTTAAAATGCCAAGAAACAAATTAGAAAATAAAAAACCTTGCCGGGATCACACTTCAAATTTTGCAATATCCGCAAAATACAAAATTCACGTTAAAAAATTGAAAAATAAGCAAAGACCCATAAAATTAAGCTATAAACATAAATCAATAAAGACACAAGAGAGATTTTTCTTTTATAATAGTATAGGTAACTCACGTAAGTATTTTTTGCACGATCATCCACCCATGCCCTCTCACCCTTGTCATTTAGAGATGAATGTGTGCACATGAAAGTTTCAACAAGCCTGAGCGTGTGTCCAAGTTCCTTCTCTTGCAACCAATGATTATATTAGTAAGTAATTATAATGGAAATCAAATGTGAATAGTATTCTTGTAATTACCAATTTGCCCTTATATGCTAGGTGTGAAATGCTTCCACCCTGGTGAAGTGGAAAGCCGAGGCCACCACAATGTGATGCTCGATTAGCTTTATTTTGAGCACTAATTTGTTTAAAATTTTCATCTTGCCATTGTTTGAGCAAGCCATTCCAAACATTCTCTCCAATCCAATCCGGTCTATGGTTGTCCTTATGTGCTCAGTGCAACTTATTTTTCAATATAATTGATCCCCGATGCTCAAATTTCTTCTTGATTTCCATTTTGTCTTCGTCAAGCCAATAATACTGCTTCTGCAAGATATTAAAAAATATTTAATCTAATTATAACTTCTACATTTGGAAGAAAGATAATTAAATTGAAAGAAAGAATAAAATTATCTCTTGTAATAATGACTACCTCGAACTCTTTAAACCACATATTCCTAAGTTCCTTTGGGATCTTCGTCCAAGACTTCTATGCTCCGTGAAAGCTCTGTTTGATTATTTTACCTATTGAACGAGCACAGATTGACTTCTCGAAAAATTTATGTCGCAAAAAAAACAATGTATTATACATTATAATATAACAAATAAGCACATAAGATGATAAAATAGACAGTAGTTTTAAAATATATGTCATAAAATATATTAAAAATAAAATGATGGTAAAATTTTATTACTCATCTCCTCGAGGCTGAATAAAAATCCTTTGAGTAATCTCTGAGGAATCAGTATTTGTAACTGGTGTAGATGGGACATGGCTAGTTACTTAGACTCGGAGTAGGGTCAGCTATAGGAGTAGAAGATGTGGGTAAAGAAGAATGGCCCTGTACAGTATCAGGATGGGTAGGAGGAGGAATAAATGAGTTAGATCCACTGGTAGGTTGAACAGCTTGGTGCTTTCTTTTTTTGCCTGCCATCTGTAACAAATATATTATTTTCATAAATATCAATCTATTCCAACAAATAATAAAATCGTAGTAATATATTCAATAACAAGCACAAATCATATGAGTTAACAAAAAAAATGCAATATAATTTTTAAACAATCATATGAAATATTCTAGCAACTGATAACAAAAGTTTTTGATTTTACAAATCAATCTAAGACTAATTATCATGGTCATCATCCTCATCGACGTCATCATCATTATCTTCATCGTCATCAATATCTTGATCATCATCGTCTTTGTATTCGTCTTCCTCATCATCAGCCTCTTCTTCAGCATCATCTACAACTTCAAAATTTTCTATGCTGATCACTTCAGAACGCCCTTGATCGTCAACTAAGTCCCCAGTTGGATTCGTGTCAATGACTAAATTAACCATTGTAGATGGTTCTTGCATAGCATCTTCTATAGTATGCCTTTGATCCACTCTACTTCTTGGTCTTGTCTTAATTAGAAACTGCCAATGAATCTTATCCCTTCTTGTACTTGGATATGGAACATAATATACTTGAGATGCATGTTGAGCAAGAATGAATGGGTCAAACTTGGGATATCTTTCGTTTTGCTTGATCTCAACGATTCCATATTACTGGTGTATTTTAATCCCTTTGTTAGATACTGAATCAAACCAGTGGCAATTAAAGAGTATAATGTTTTTTTCAAGAACACCTGGATACTGTAATTGGATAACTTTATTAAGTTTTTCATAAAACTCTGATGATCCTGCACCCTCTACGCACACTCCAGAGTTATAGGTCTTTTTATACTCCGCCAATGAATCTACATGGAAGAAGTATCCATTAACAAAAAACTTTTTCCAAGTCTTAACTTGTCTCATAGGACCCCATGCTAGATCCTTCAGATGTTGATTTTGTACCATATTTTG
Source organism: Handroanthus guayacan (assembly GCA_014898755.1). Lineage (NCBI taxonomy): Eukaryota > Viridiplantae > Streptophyta > Magnoliopsida > Lamiales > Bignoniaceae > Handroanthus > Handroanthus guayacan. The sequence continues at coordinate 270,462 of JACFYI010001639.1, forward strand.
TGGATTATGTACCTATGCAAAAGGGAGCATTATTGAATAGGTTATAATAGAATTGATTTATTAATTTATTGATATTTGAACTTATATTCTTTATACTTACACAAGAGTGGAACCAATCTACAAAGTGGTTCTCAACAGATTGCTCGACTTGTTCTTCACTCAAGTAAGGCCAATTTTGTCGAACCAATGTCTTGTACATCCTAAGATATAAATATTTGTGCATATTAAATTTTCAAGTTTTCTCATTTAAAACATAGATAAAACTTTAACTAAGATAGAAATTGAATTACTTACTCGAGAAAAGGTACAACTTCTTCACAATTTATAAGCACAAGGTGAGAAGCAGCTTTCAACTCAGCATCACTCAACCATCTACTAGTGCACTTCCGAGCAGGGCAGCCAGATTGATTAAAAATTGATAGAGTATGAGGGACTTGATCGGTATACCCCTCAACTTCATTTCGTCTACTTCTCGTGCTCTTTGATTAAATGTGAGGCTCAAAGTAGTATGATGAAAAGTAAGATGATTCTTGGACTGAATATGCTTCACATATTGAGCCTTCAACTTTGGCTCTATTTTTTTACCATACCTTTCAAATCATGTAAAAACCTAAAGTTGAAATGAGAATAGTAATTTTTAGATGATATACATAATCTCATTAGTTAGAAGCGATTAATTAGAAACAATAGATAATTTTTACCTCTCAAATGGATACATCCATCTGTACTGTACGGGACCACACACAAGTGCCTCGTATCGTAAGTGACATGTTGTAGTCAGATTTCAAACACATCATTTGTAGAGTAATTGACAATTCAGAATAAGCATCGCAACCTGGCCACAAAGGGCACTGAGCAGTAGCCAACATGTTATAGAAGCATTGAGCTTCTTTATTTGGAGCTTCCTTGGTAATGGCATTTCTCTCTTCTTCACAATTAACTTCTACTCCATATAAACTTCCCCTCATAGCATCATATACTAAATTTTCATATCTACTATCTTCTTTATCAAAACAAGGCTGAGAACTAGTTGAAAGTGCCTCATAGATATTAGAGCTAGGTGGTTCAGACTCCCCATGCTTCATCCAATACCGGTAATTGGACATAAATTCATACTTCAATAGATCAACATGCACTTCATCAAGACAAAGGACACCTAATTTTTTTATCTCATATTTTCATGTTTGGAACAAGGACACCTAATTTTTTTATCTTGGAAATACTGAGGTTGCGCGCATGCAAAATCAATAAATTGTTTAACTCCAACTACAAATTCTCTTGTGTAATCTTTTCCATTTGGCAAAAGTTTATTACACATCCAATTACGTTCAGTGGGAATATCCATTTTCTGTTTTAAGAAAAAGAAAAAATCATTCAAAAACTAATAAAATGATCGAATCAGCTACATGAAACTTAAATCATAAAAATGAGATGTACTCGTACTGTATGCAGCCAATCCAGAAACCATTAATTTAGACTAATTGTGCAAATAATCAGTGTTCAGCACTCAAAATAGTCAACCAAAGAGGACTATAATAAAAATCTTAACTTCAAACAAGTAAATGCAAAAGTAGACTGAAAAATAAAATAATATAATTATCACATGACACATAGACACCTCCTGATTTTGGTCAGAAGAATTAATGATGTACCTAAATTACCAGATGTCACCACTTATGCACCAGTACACTCAGCCCTCATGTAAAAAAAAATAAAAAAAATGAAAGTATATGGGAAGAACAACAATATTTAAAATAGAGACATATGGAAAGCACTTGGTGGACTCTCATGACCAATAATTAATAATTAATTTAGTATAATTGTTTTTATTATTCTTAGTGAAGCTTATGGAAAGCACTTGGTGGACTCTCACAACTAGTTACTGGAGAACACTCTAGATGCGAGCAGTTATCACAAGCTTTATAGCTTTAAACACATCGTTAATTAGGGGGAATTTCAAAGAGAGATTAATTAGTGTCACTTCACGCAAATAGCTTCGATTGCTTAGATTATTACTTTAGTCTCCTTTTGGGTTAGGGAGACAACATCTTAATGTAGCATAGGCACACAACAAGAAGTAGAAGTTTCTCATATTCTACAGATATTAGAAATTCAGAATGGGCTACATCTCTATTTCATACTCAATAGAAAAACTTCTAACTGCCCAAATGGCACCATCGAACGTGTTTTGCATTCTTACTGTTACATCCATGTAGTCCCAAAAACAAAATCTTAAACCCCATTTCCCCAAGCATGTAAGAATCATCAAGATGCAGTCCATAATCCATATTCAAACTCTAACATAACCCAACATTTCATTATCAATATTTAATCCAAAAATTCAGAAAATAATATTAAGAAAAACCAAATACATAACCCAACATAAAATTAACAAAATAATACCAAAACAATATGTACCTTCCTCAATCTTCTCTTGACTAGAGAAATTTACAATGAAATCTAAAAATAAAAAGAAAAAAAACAAAACAAAAACCACAAAAAAATTATCATTAAATATAAAAGAAAAAGAAAAGAAAAACAGCACCACCCACGAGGTCCACATGCGGCGGTCATATCTCGCCGGTGGGGAGATATGTGAAAAGGTTAAAAAGAAAAAAAAATTACATACCTCTTTGTTTTCGGCAGAGCATGTCCTGGGTTTTGGGAGGGCAGGGGTTGGGGGAAAGGGAACAGGGAAAGGGGGAAAAGTGGGGGGCTAGGCTGCAGGTAGCGGGAAAAGAGCTTCTCCTTTTTTTTAATTAAATAATAAATAATACTTTATTTGTTAATTCAAGTTAAAATAATTTTCATAAATTTAAGTTTTTAGATTATTTATTAAAAATAAAATATAATAGTGATAGTAAATCTTATTTATCAATAATATAACATATGCATTAGTACATATTACTTAAAATATACATTTTATATATAGAATTAGTGCCTCTTCCGATTATAATTTGGTATATAGAATTAGACATCTATTATTTGTTAGCTTATTTAATTGTAATTCAATCACTAATAATAAATTATTTGAAACTAAATTAAGTGATTCATTTGAAGGTTATAATTTATAATTTCTATGTAGCACTAACAATGATTATAAAATGAAGAAAAAGTGAAAATTTGCCTAGGCATTACTTACTACTTCCTTGCCATAGGGGAATACGTTTTAATTTATATTGGTCCTTTTCCCAAAATGATGTTAGATCAATGATCTGTTTTAGCTACAATTTTGTAATTAACAATATCTAGATCTCTTTAAATAAATAAATAAATAAATAATATATTAATATATAAAAATAAATAGTTATTGTTTAGTTTACATACATTAAATTACCCAAGCATTCATTATCATATATTTTAACCACCACATTATTGATTTTTAGATTTCTGGTTTTCTAAGCAATTTTGAGTATTGTGGTATATGGGTAATTTTGAATATGGGTATATGGGTAAGGTATAGGTATAGACTCTACCCTATCCATTTTCATATATGTGTGTAGTAGGTATAAGTAGGGTATGAGTAGGATAAAAAATAAGTAGATATAGATATTTTACTTTTTCCTTGGACATGAATAGAATATTAAATAATTCCCCAGAAAATTATACATATATATATATATATTTATAAATATTGTTCCTAAAATACTGCTCAACTCAACCTAATCACCACTATTGTTTCACACATTTGATGCAGGAATGTACTTAAGCAAAACAGAATTTATATTGTTAAAATATAATTTTTATTGTGTGTATTTAACTAGTAATTAAAATATATAATTAATATGTTTAATATACTTACATATATAATCTAATACAAAATAAAAATTTATTAATTAGGGTTATGAACAACTATTAGTAAGTTAAGATTAAAGTCATTTTAAGTACAAGCAAAATATATACCAAATAGTGACGTAACATGACTTTATTCAAATGTACAAATATAGATGTGTGTGTATATATCAAGTCATGGATCCAATATTTTTGCTAAATGGGATCAAAATATTAATAAAAATTAAATTTTAAAAAATTTTGTTATTTATTTTAAAAATAAAATTTAAATATATTAGTCGAATTGTTCTCACTAGATTTCATATTTTGAAATGTCATTCATTGACCCCAAAAGAAATCTCATTTCATAAATTTTAACTAGAGAATCAAACTTTTAATTAATGCCGCGATCATCAAATTTTGTGACTTTCCTTCTGATCACAAATGTTTTATCTTCTATTAATTTGAGGTTAAAAACTTAATTTTGTAATTATCTGTGACCAAAATATTCGTAAAAAATATTTATATTTTTTTATTATTTTTGAAAGTTTCATGATGTCACACCTAAAAAAAATAATTATTTCAAATTTACGACGTCCCACGCCATCGCAAAAATTTTTTATTTCATTTTTGTTCAAAATTTGTGATGCCTTATTTCGGTCATAGAAGATTCTAAATTTGCAACCCCCTTTTTGCGACTCATGCCCATCACAAAATTTTTTTTCTATATTATTTATTTTATTTTATTTTGCCACACCACTTATCCTTCACAAAATATTTTAAATTGGTGACCACATTTCATAATAATTTTGCGACGTAGTTTGCGATCGATTTTTCCCCTTAAATTGCTGCCAAAAAATCAAGCACCTTTGTGATGGCAATTGCGACATCCCTTGTTCCGACGCACTATTTGGATGCAAAATCTGTCGCAATATGTGACGGCTTTCGTTCGGTCCCAAATTTCGATCGCAAAATCGTGTTTTTCTAGTAGTGATTCTTTACTAGTTCATTCATTGAAAGGGAAAAATGAATTGATGTATTTATTGGATGTTGGATATATCAGAACTAGCGGCTCGAACCCATAGCTTCCGCCTTGACAGGGCGGTGTTCTGACCAATTGAACTTTATTTTGATGAGCAGAGTGAAATTTTTGAATTCAGTGGAAGAATGGTTGGAATTTGGTTGATTTACAAGTTTGATGAAGAAAGTAACGTGTTTGCAAAGCAAATGAAGGTGATGGTAACAATATATACTAAAGGTTAAGCAATTGGTTTCTCTGAGTTTTGAACGTTTCAAATTAACCTCATACCTTGAACCCTAAGACTCATACGGTCAAACATCTCATTTCAAGCCCTTTCCTTTTCCTTTTGTTCAAACTAACCCTAGACATTATGAAAATTATGTAATTATAAATCCTTTTCACTTAATCTTTTGGCCCCTTACATTTTAAATGTTACACTTGGGCCTAAAATTAAATAAAGTTTTACTGAAAGCCAATTTTTGTTGTTAATACTTTTAAATGTATTAGGTTAGAAATACGAGGTGTTACACTCTACTCCACTTAAAGGGATTTGGTCCTTAGATTCATACTTGGAGTTTGGAAGAGGTTGGAATGTCTTTTCCGCATCTTGCTCTTAAGCTCCCACCTAGCTTCTTCAACATTTTGACCTCTTCAACATTTTGACTTCTCCAGAACACCTTGGAGATTTTCGACATCTATGTTATTTTTTGTTGAGAATATATATTAGTTGTTTCTTATATCATAAGTTTTTTTTCCAATAGAATATTATTATGATTTATTATGTGCTTTAGATCTATGTACTATTTCTACAATCGTGACACATGGAATACATCATGTTTTCGATAATATTAAGAGGGAGAATTAACTTGTGCGCTACAATCCCAATCTGCTTGGTAACTTTGAATTTGATATATCTTGGAGTGAGTTTACCCTTTTCCTAATTCTTCTGCTGCCATTTTGTGGAATTTCTTTCAAGAATACCTTGTCTCTGACTTCAAATTCCAGCTTTTACTTTTGTTCTTCAACATAACTCTTTCATGTGTTGCTTTATGAGCTATATCTTATCAAGTCTCTTGGAATAATTCAAGTCTCAAACTTGTTGGTTCATCATTCATTGTTTGGCTCAACTTATCTAAGTCCTAATGTATTGGAGATGGAGACTTTCTCTCATATGGAGCTTCACGTGGCGCTATCTGAATAGTTGCTTAATAGCTACTATTGTATGCACATTCTATGGGAGGGAATGCTTATTCCAACTTCCTTAGAAGTTCATGACACGTGCTCTTGGCATAACTTCCAACACCAGAACAACTCTCTCTATTTACCCATCAGTAAGTGTTTGTCATTAAGCTAAATTATCTTAATTTCCCGAGGTGCTCCTGTAAACTTTTCTGAAGTCTAGAAATCAATTTATCATCTCAATGGACACGATGATTTTTGGAATCCTGTGAAATCTGATCTGATTATCTCTTAGATATATATTTCCACTAATTTTTCCACATAATAATTGATTTTGAAAGTTAGAAAATAAGCAAATTTTGTTAATCAATTGATAATTACCCATATATTCTTGTATCCTTCATAAACAATTGTTAGTCTTGTCACAGGGTTCATTGTTTCTAATCCACTTTCGTTCAAGTATCAACAGAGGTTGTAACTTTCTTGAGGGCCTCTCGTGTTCTTTTTGACTAGCCGATAAATCAGGCATTTTGGAGTAGAGTTTGTATATATCTTTTATGTCGTTCCACCAAAATCCTTGTATATCTTAGTTCCTCCTTAGTGAACCACAATTGTTTATTATGTGTCTCTTTGATCATGTTTTCCTTCACTTTTATCAGGCATACAAATGCGTTGTTTGAACCACATCGTTCCTCCCCTATCAATTCTAAAGCCAAGAGTCCCAATAGACAAAAGATTATGTTTTTGCTTTGAAATCCAATTATCTTCTTTTTGTGCTTCTCTAATTATCACTATAATTTAGGTTGTATCTTAAATCCCGCTAATTGAGTTCGACGCCCAATGGTTATGATATCTCTTAGTATCCTGATTTGGTGTCCTTATATGACATTACTACTTAAGTTGGCCAATTTTCCTTTTCAACTCAAGATGACTGTCACTGCATTGGCCATACTTGAAAGATAGGAGATAGTACAATCATAGTCTTTGAGTAACTTCATCCACCTTTTTTGCCATAACTAAAGTTGTTTTGGATGAATATGTATTTCAAATTTTTATACTTCATGGAAATTTCTAAAGTTAGCCCCGCATATATGATGTTGTCATTTTGTTAGGAGAAACACAATAGTTGTAAGCTCTAGATCATTAGTAGGGTAATTCTGTTCATGAGGCTTGAGTTTTTCGGAGGCATACACTATTACTTTTTAGGCCCCTATTTTGAAGCTTCCATCGTACCGAAAATCCTTCCAGTCCTTATTGTAGAGCTAGTAGACTAAAGCTAATATTAGCGTCTCTTAAACTCTTGAAACTTTTCTTGCACTACTCATTTCACTCAAAATATTGCACTTTTTATGTTAGGTTGGTGATAAGGTTGGCTATCTTTGACAAATCCAAGATAAACTTTCAATAATATCCACCTAGTCTCATAAAACTTTGTATCTTGTCACATTTTTAAGTTCTCCAACTGCTTCAAACTTTTGGCGTATCAAACTCCCCCTTTTCCTTCAAGATCACATTCCTAAAGAGGTCATCTTTTCCCATCAAAAAATACAACTTTGCTAAACTTAGCTTAAAGTTGGTGATCTTTAAGGGTTTGCAACACAATGATAAATGAGTCTTGTGTTCTTCCATCTTGGAGCAAAGCAAAATATCATCGATGAAGATACTATAAATTTATCCAAATATGGATGAAAGACATGATGCATCACGTCTACAGAGGTCATCGAGGCATTGTTCACACAGAAAACATGCTGAAAAGTAGGTGCTAATTTGTGTCACATGATTTCAGATTTTTAGGGATACTTGATTATTTGATTAATGTCTATCACACGAAATTAAGGAGTATTCTAATTTGCTATCTATCAGATAATTAGGCTATAAATTAGGGCTTTTGATTGATTTCTTCCTTTTTTATCCTTTTTCCATTCCGTGAAAACTTGTATAATAACCTATGATGTAACAGGCAAACACACAATTGAAAAAATAAAAAGATCAATAGTTTCTCTCAATATTCTGCAGTTTTTTATGCAGACTTCTTCTCCTATATTTACTATTTTGACATGATATTAGAGCCAGGGTTAAAATAGCCATTACAAGACCTAATCGTAGTCCTATATCCTCAAAAGAGACTGCTGAGAGTGCCAATAGTAGGAGCAAATTTTTCATTTTCTTCAATATCTAATATTTTCAATTGATTACTCACAAATTGAATGGAAAAAATTACCTAAAGTAGGCACAAGTTGTAAAGATACCACAAACCCCTACTCAATATGAAAGAAGTTTTCTCAAAACTATGACATGAGGAGGCGCGATGAAGTATTATGCTGAATAAACTAGATGTTGGTTTTAATTAAGAATTAGAGAGATCAACTTTAGTGACCTAAGGACTTGGACATGATGGTGATAAAATGATTTCAAAGAAGCCATGCGTGATCATTGTAAGAAAGCTTGGTATACTCGTACGTGAGACATGCTAGAAGTTGAATGGTGAGCCACCAAATTAGAAGAAAAAGGTGAGAACCGCATATTTCAAATCTCAAACACATATAAAGGTCAACAATCTCCTCTAGGAGAACTTCTTTTCAACAAGGAACAAGTAGACATCGTAGTCAAGCTCTTTCAATCCTCAAATATGTCTGAAAGGTCTTCATCATCATGTTCCTTAGCCCAAAAAGATAATTACCTTCATGGTGACCTTGTGAGCATTAATTCCACCAATAAATCTCCCTAGATTGTAGATTCGAGTGCAATAGACTACATGACTGGGTCTACAAAATTACTTGTTTCATATGATTCTTGTGTAATAAAAATAGCAGATGGATCTCTCTCTTCTATTGCTAGAAAGGGTTTCCATTGTCCTCTCCCTTATATTACTCTCCACAATGTCCTTTATGTTCCCAACATGCCTTCTAACCTGTTGTATGTCGACAAATTTTTTCATGATCTTAAATGTCATACTCATTTTTCATTACTTTTTTGTGAATTTTAGGACTTGATCTCGAGAAAGACGATTGGCAGTGCTAAACAAGGAGATGGCCTTTATCTTTTTGAATATAGATCTGACTTGGATGAATAATCTCCTAGTACTTGCTTCAACTCGATTTTGACTTTTGATAAGAATGATATTATGTTATGGCATCTTAGGTTAGGGCATCCAAATTTTTGTTACCGTAAGTTTTTGTCCCCAAAGTTATTTTATCAATAAAAATCCATCTTCATTTAAATGTAAAATATGTGAATTAACAATGTATCATTGTGTATCATTTCCTTTACAACCATATAAATCCTCTTAACCTTTTTCAATAGTACATAGCGATGTTTTGGGAGTTTCATGTGCCATCACCTTGTCGGGGAAAAACTGGTTTGTAACATTTATAGATAATCCCAGGAAGCTCACTTAGGTATACCTTCTACAAGAAAAATATGACATGGAACACATTTTTATGAATTTTCATGATATGATGAAAACCAAAATTTTGAGCTAACCTTAGAGATTTTAGGAGTGATGATGGGAAAGAATTTTTGAACAGTGTTTTGGGCAATTATTTTGAAAAAAATAACATTATACACCAAGTTCTTATGTCAACACAATCCAACAAAATAGCACCGCAAAAAGCAAGAATAGGCATCTTCTTTGAAATTGCTAGGGCTTTAATATTCACATCCAAGGTTCCTAACTATCTCTGGGGTAAAGCTATTCTTATAGCCACTTTTTTTATTAATAGGATGCTATCCCATGTGTTGAATTTCAAACTCCTATAGCTATTTTCAAAATTTATTTCCCAATTTCTTCGGTAATCTCCTTAAGAACATTTGGTTGCATTACGTTTATTCATATTCATGGGAATGGTCGTGGAAAGCTTGAACCAAGGGCTAAAAAATGTATTTTTGTTAGATATTCACCAACTTAAAAAGGTTACAAATTTTTTGATCTTATCTCATGAAAATTTTGTTGTCACAATGGATGTAAGCTTTTTGAAAAGTAATATTTCTTTTTAAACTCATCTTCAAGGGGAGATTGGGAAAAAAGATAAGAGGTTTAAAAATATTTTCAAAACTGAACATGCTACCCTAGATTTCATTACTTCTGAGATAGTTGGTTCTACCATCACTACCAATGGTAGTCAAAATGATGCAACTATAATTGAAAAGGAACAGAACACTTTAAGGAATGAAAATTTGGAAAACATTTTTCCTACATCACAACAGGTCAATAAATTTGAGGCTAAGAAGGATGAGTTACGTGTTTACACAAGGAAGAGATTTCTTCAAGATAAAGAAGGTCTCTCATCGAAGCAAAATCAAAAGTCCAACCCTGAGGGAAAATCCAAATTCAAATAAAGATTACGTTTTTTCTATCTCTAATTTTATATCTAAATTCAATTCTATCACAAACTTAGATATTCCTATTTCTCATAGAAAACATGTACCAAATATCCCATTTCCAAATATGTGTCATAGCGAAAACTATCACCCTCGTTTTGTGCATTTACCTCTCAGTTATTTAAAATAAAAATTCCAAAAAATGTGCAAGATGCTTTAAATATTCCTAAATAGAAGGAAGCTATCTATGAAGAGATGAAAGCCCTTGACAAATATGAGACTTAGGATTAGAGGTGTCAAAGTGGGCCGGGCCGCCCGGAC
>JACFYI010001639.1:281173-294730 GCA_014898755.1 Handroanthus guayacan
TCTACTTAGGATGTGGTGGACCTGCATAAAGGAAAAAAAACCATGGGTTGCAAATGGGTATTTACAGTCAAATATAGCTCAGATGGGACCCTGGAGAGATACAAGGCAAGGTTGGTAGCAAAAAGATTCAAATAAACATATGAAATAGACCACTTGGAGACATTTGTACTAGTGGCCAAAATCAACACAGTCAAAAGACTTTTATCAATTGCTACGAATCTACATTGGCCATTGCAACAATAAGATATCAAAAATGCATTCCCAAACAAGGGTCTCGAAGAGGAAATATATATGGAATCTCCACATGGCTTTAATAAAAGGTTTGGCTGCAAGGTCTATAAATTGAAAAAATCCTCATATGGTCTAAAATACTCAGCTAGGGCATGGTTCAAAAAATTTACTCAGTCTGTGAAGAGGCAAGGATATACTAAAGGCCAAGTTGGTCACACTCTATTCATAACATTTTCAACATCATAGAAAATAGCTATTTTAATTGTCCATGTAGATAATACCATATTGACTGGAGATAACATGTTGAGATGGAGAGATTGAAGAAATGTCTAGCTTCAAAATTTGAAATTAAAGATTTGGGATCGGTAAGGTACTTCCTTGACATAGAGATTGACAAAACAAAAGAAAGGAATAATAGTTTCATAAAGAAAGTACATCATTGATTTCCTAAAGAAAATTGGTATGAGTGGGTACAAACTTGCTGTAATCCCAATTGATCGTAACAAAAAGTTAGGAGATATTGGAAAAGGGGTACCAATGGATATTACAAGATATTAGAGACTAGTGGGAAAACTTATTTATCTATCACATACTTGACCGGACATTGCCTTTACAGTAAGTGTAGTAAGTTAGTTTATGCATTCTTCTATGAGGAATATGTCGAAGCCATCTACCAAATCTTGAGGTATCTAAAAGGTACCCTTGGAAAGGAATTGTTCTTCAAGAAAAGTGAGCAATAAGGGATGAAGTCTATATTGATGCTGATTGGGTAGGATCTATCACAAACAGAAAGTCAACTTCTGGCTATTGTACTTACCTAATGGGTAATCTAGTCACTTGAAAAAGCAAGAGACAAAATGTAGTTGCAAGAAATAGCCTAGAGGTGGAATTTCGAGCAATGGGTCATGGAATATGTAAGCATCTATGACTAAAAAGAGTTTTAGAAGAACTGAAAAGACCAACTGAGTTGCCAGTGAAATTATATTGTGATAACAAAGATGCAATCACCATTGCACATAATCCTTTTCAGCATGATATGATCAAGCATGTAGAGATTGACGGCCATTTCACAAAAGAAAGTTGGAAGGAAGGATAATTTGCATGCCGTTTTTTCCTTTTACCTAACAAACTATTGATATCCTAACTAAAAACCACATTTTGAATTTCTAATAAGCAAGATCGGCTTGATAGATATCTATGCACCATCTTGAGGGGGAGTGTGTTAGATGATTGCAGATTTTTAAGGATGCTTGATTACTTGATTGATGTCTATGACACAACATTAGGGAGTATCTAATTTGTTGTCTATCAAATAATAAAGCTGTAAATTAGGGCTACTAATTGATTTTTTTTTCTTTTTATCCTTTTTCCATTTTTAGAAAACTTGCATAAATAGCCTATGATTTAACATGCAAACACGCAACTAAAAAAATAAAAAGATTAGCTATTTCTCTTCATATTCTGTGGTTTTTCTATAGTTTTCTTCTCCTATATTTACTTTTCTAACAAAGCATAATTACAAACTCAAAGTGTCCATATTGAGAATTGAAAGTGGTTTTCAATATGTCAGCTGCATGAATCTTTACATGATAATTCCCTTGGCGAAGGTCTAACTTTGAGTATATTGTTGAACCTGCACTAGGCCAACCAACTCTTCTCCATGGGGCAAAAGATATTTATTTTTTACTATCATCTTGTTCAGCTTTCGATAGTCAATATATATCCTTAAGGTCTCATTTTTGTTTTTTTTAATGAACAATACTAGTGCTCTTCGCAGTGACACACTTGGGCTTATAAACTCCACTAACTTTTGCAATTGTGCTTTGATTTTCTTTAGCTCAATTGGTGTCATTCTATAAGGAGTTTTTGAAAATGGCACTCCTTCGGGGAATTCTTTGGTTGCCAAGTTCTAATTCTCCATCAGGGGGTAACGAGTTTAGTTCTTTTGGGAGGACTTTTGGAAATATGCTCACTATAGACATTTATTTTAGAGTAAATTGTACTTTGCCCCCCAACCTATAGGGTATTTTGCACTTTGCTCTCTATTCTTTGAGTTTTGCACTTTGCCCCCCAACCATTTAAAAATGTGCGCTTTTACCCATTTTTACCACTTCCGATGGAATATTCGAAGAATATTCTTTTTCAGATCAATTTTTCTTCTTCTTCTTTCAAACTTCAACAAACAGTACCTCCTCTTTTTTTAGATTTTTCAAAAATAAATTCTCCTAAATCCTTAAACCAATCTCAAAATTGAAATCATCTTCGTGTTTCTCTCATCAAGGGGAACAAATCTATACCTACCATAAGTGAAATGGAAGACGATGACAGAGAATGGTGAAATTGAGTTCGCTGTGGTGGGGTACATCTGGGTCTTCCGCTTTGGCAATGAAATCAAGCAATTGAATACTCTATCCTCATCTTCTCTTTCCGGCCGTTATAGTGATAAACTCAATTTGGAGAAAGGAACAATGATCGCGGTGAATTAATTTGCCAAATTCTTCCCCATTCTTAACCCTACTTTTCCCCAATTTTTTTTCTTAATTCCTTATTTTTCAATTGATTGAGAAATAGTAGAGGAAAAGAAAAAGAAATTAGGGAAAGGAAAAAAAACAATGAAGAAAGCTGCAATGGTGCTTTTGTAGCAGAGGAAAAGAAAAAAAAAATGAAGAAGAAGGCTGAATAGTGTTTTTTTCCTGAATAGTGTTTTTTTCTATGAAATCACTAAAGAACCCTTATTTATATCTCTAACAACAAAACTACCCTTCAAAATTAGAATTTGGTGATGGCAAATTGGAATATTCGGGAATATTCTGCCAATTTTCTCTAAAATAGGTAAAAGCATACATTTTTAAATGGTTGGGGGGCAAAATGTAAAAACGCAAAGAAAAGGGAGCAAAGTACAAAACACCCTATAGGTTGAGGGGAAAAGTGCAATTTACTCTTTATTTTATTTTGAGCTTATCTTGTGTTTTATTTATTAAATACACCAAGTATCCTTCTCCACTTCCCCTCAGGATCTTCCTTTCAATTATAACCAATAAGATAGAGATGAAAGTTGTGTTTGTAGTACAAGGTGAGCATAAGATGGGTGAATTATGCTACTTTAAATTTTTAAGCAAAGAGGAACATTCTTAGGGATGATTGCTTCGTGATCCTATTGATTCAATACTTGCAACACTTTAACTGATTATTGATTAATAGACAATGTTGTAAGAAATGCAGTAATTAATAAATATGCAGTAAGTAAAGTAAGAAAGATAGAAGTAAAGAACCATAGAGACTTAGAAAGCTTCGAGATCAACTTAGAATTTTAGGAAACAAATCACTATACTTGAATTTTTATAGGATAAATTACAAACCTATTACAAGATTTTATTGGAAGCAATCCTAATTCAGATTTTTATGGACTCAATCCTAACCTAGTCCTTAACGATACAAAAAGACCCAACCTTGACTTTTACAAGTGTAGTAAAAAGCCCAACGTTTTAATGGCCAAGTTTGAAGTAGTAACGAGTGTTTCACAAGGAAACAAATTCCTTCGCCACTTTAACAATTTTTCATAAGATAAAGTTCAAACCCAACTTTAATGGATAAAGTCTAATCGTAGTCGGTGATTCTTAAAAAAATGAATTCCTTCAGCACTACAATTTTAAGGACAAATCTTAACCTACAAGATGAGTATAGAAAGTACTATGATAACTCCCATGCAAAGCTTACGCAAATGTTTGCACTTAGTTCTTAATCTAAACTAGAATAAATACAGGACTTAAGCACATAGAATTGAGAGAATCCTTGATATCGCTTAACACCAATAAAACACAAGCTTGAAAATTTCTTATGATATCTTCTTTTGATTTAAAGTCTATCTTGAAGTATTTATAGGCTAACTAGGTGGTTTTTGTACGTTATTCACAAGTAAGAGATCGTTCCAGACTTTCCACTTTTGGCTTTATAGCTTGCAAAGGTTTGACTTCAGACATTTTTTTTCATTTATGTGCAATGCTAGCTATCAACATAGACTAGATGTTTTCAACATCTTTGAAAGGCTTCATCAAATTTGAATTTGACTAGTGGAGCTTCTAAGTGTTTTCGACTGGAGTATATAGTCCTTCCTTCAATTGTTCCCATATGTATTATATGACTGTCTTCCTTCGGCTAGTAACTACTCAAGTGTTTAGTTCTTTCTGCCACAACTACATTAGATATCAACCAATGTTTGATTCTTTGCATTTAAGAAAGATTACTTCAAGAAAATCACTTGTACAGTGGGTTAGCTTGTTATCATTAAAACCAGGATTGAGTTAAAGGTCAACAATCTCCCTCTTTTTGAAGATGATAAATAAACAAGTATTCCAAAAGGAATTTTAATAGAATAAGCATGAAGGAGCATTTATTTTGTCTTTTACGAAATTTAGCTCAAGAACTCCCTGAATGAGATGTTTCTCTGAAATTTTGGGGATGCCATAATGTTGTAATCTTCTATGCCACATCCAGATAGTTTCTTTTGCCACTACTAATCATTTGACATTTTGACTGGATAAATCATCACATTAAGCGCAAAATACATTTCCTTTTCTTTGTGCAATATAGTGTTAAGAGTATTGCTTGGCAAACTAATTAAATTATCTCATAAGCTACTCCTTTGTAAGACAATCTTATTTGTTCAATATGTTATAAATGTCCATCTTCATATTATGCATATTATTTCTTCTTTGACACATTCGGATGAAGTCCTCGAGATCACAATAAACAATTGGACTTGATCATACATATGATGATGATCATGAAAGAAGTTTTTATAGTCGTGATCTTAAAATATTCCCCTTCATAGAATATTTGACACAAGAACGTCTTAGATTCAAATAGAGTTCCACTAACAATGTATACACCTATGAGTCGGGTTTTGCCTCGTTTCATAGACAAATGATGTGGAAACATCGGTACATATTAGCAAGTGCTTGTTGGAGAACTAAATCACTGAAGTCTCAATTAGAGAAATCTAGAAAATAGCCAGAGTGGCTTATTGGCAATGAAAATTCTTTGACTTAAGGTTTCATGGTAACCTTGCATATAAGTACTTGAGCTTTGATTTTTGTCCCTATATATCACTATTTGCATGAGGCATTTATTGGGCTCATCTGACTTATGCATGGAGATTAGTGAGTTCCAATAAATGATTCATGTCTCATCTAGTAGAATGAATTAATCTCTTATGTTTTCTATAATGCTAGACTCAGAAAATCATGTGGTATGACAATTTGGAAAGAGATTCGTAAGTTGAATTCACTTTGAGTTGTTCATTAAGAATAGATACATAGTTATTAACACTAGTAAGGAACTGATAAGTATCTTGACTCTAGGCCAGATCGAGAATTTATCTAACAGGTTAGATAATTAAATGGAAGGACCATATTTGCATGGTACTCGTAAGCAAAACGGTTCACATTATATTAATTCATCCAATTGGATCGGCTCAATGGCTTGAAGCTAGATCATTATCCATGGAGATTGAGTACTCTTGAATTAATAGGGGATTAGTTCAAAAGTGGATAATTAAAGGAGTTTAAATCAGAATAATAATTTTATTATTCATTGATTAATTGCAAAGGGTGGTTGGCCCATGTCTAATTATACGGTGAACCTAGTGGGTCATATACAAAAGCTTCATTATCATCACAAGGGAAATTGAAAGATTATCTCATATATTGGATAATTTAATAGGAGACTTGCTTGGCAAATTTAAACAATCAAACATGACTACATTAATTTAATGATTTAAATTAATCCAATTATATTAAGAAATTAATCTAATTGGGTCATGTGATCAATTAATTTAAAGCATTAAACTAATCCAATTAAATTAAAGAGTTATTTTAATTAGGAATCTAAATAAATTAAGATAATTTAATTCGGTCACCTAATTAAATTAAAGAGTTAATTTAATTAGGCCACATTATAGGTTGACCCACTCGAAATGAAAGAGTTAATCCTTACCAATTAAATTAAAAGGAGATTAATTTAATTGGGCCATGTGGAAATTCAACTTTTGAAGGAAAATTTCAATGGAAGAAGTCTATTTAAATTTAAATGCATATTAGTTGGCAAATTAAAATAATGATTTTAATTAAAGTCAAAATAATAGTCTACTTGAAAATTAGCTAGCCAATGACAGAGAAAAAGAATCTAGGAAATATGGGAACGTGATAGAATTTAAAGGAGTTTAGAACTTCCCAACTCCTCATACCAAATGGCAAAGGCCACTTGGCTACAAATAATGGCCATTCAGCCACCCCCATTCTCTTTGGTTGGCTAATTTCCTTTAACTTTTTCCTCCAAAATTAGTTTAATTCCTCCCTAAGTCTTCTTCTCTTTTCTCTCTGCAAAATCTTCTATTAGAGTAAAGGTTATCTAACTTAATCTTTTAATCTAAGTGTTGATTGGATCGAGATGTGTAGATACTATTATAGAGACTCTAGTTTGGTGTTCTGGTATGGATCAAGAACATTCAATATAGTTGATTGAAGAGATCTTCAATTTATTAATGATTTAAAAGATAAATAACTTCTTCTTTCATTCAAATTTTAATAGCATAAGAGGATTCATAGTGAAGGCTTTGTATTGATAATGTGATCATTGTATTTGTTCAATTATTGAATGAAATTTTTTAGTGTTGTTGTGCTATGTTATTGCTCTTTCGCCATTACTATCCACTTTCAAGGTTATCTAACTTAATCTTTTAATCTAAGTGTTGATTGGATTAAGATGTGCAAATACTATTATAGAGACTTTAGTTTGGTGTTCTGGTGTGGAACTAGAACATTCAATATAGTTGATTGAAGAGATCTTCAATTTATTGCTGATTTAAAAGATAAATCACTTCACCTTTCATTCAAATTTTAATGGCATAAGAGTATTCATAGTGAAGGCTTTGTATTGATAATGTGATCATTGTATTTGCTCAATTATTGAATGAAATTTTTTAGTGTTGTTGTGCTATGTTATTGCTCTTTCACCGTTACCATCCACTTTCAAGGATAGGTTTCTTATCCTTTGGGATAATGCACTTATGAGGTCTCCAATTGAGTCGATACCCGATATCAAGTAGTTGAATTGTGATAAATAGATTGTGCTTTAGTCCTTTTACTAGCCATATGTTGTTGATAATGTTTAATGGAGGCATCCTTGTCAATGTTTCCAATTCCAATGATTCTCCCCTTGGTATTGTTAGCAAACATGACATATCTCAAGTTTGCATTGCTTATAACTCCAAGAATTTTGTTGGATCTTCAGTCACCTTTCTTAAGGCACCACTATCTAAGAACCATTTGTTCCTAGTCTTGAAACATTTTGAAAATTCTTGCATTTAAAGAATTGTTTTCAAGTTTAGGTATCAAGGTGTTCTTCGGGTCTTAGGGGGTTAGTTGAAGAGCACTTTGGGACCCACTTGTATTTTGCATTTACTTTCAGTTTTCTAACAAGATAAGATTTGGTCCTATGATCAATTTTTTGCAATAAAAACATGTTATATGAGGTAACAAAGATCTTTTGGAAATCGTTTCCAAAGCTTTTATGATAACTAAATCTATCTTTACTCAAAGACACATTTTGCATTCCAAGCAACTTGTGTAAATTATATCTTCCCAAAGGAACTTTTCAATACATTTCTCCATAGCGCAAATTCAATCTTTCAAGAAGATATTTTCTTTTAAAAGGTCTTCATAATTATTGTGAGCTTCGTTTTCCAAAGAAGATGTTTCTTTTTGAAGAGCTTAGCTCTCTACATCAGTAGTGGCCAAAAAAAAGCATTAAATCATTGACTTAATCTTTTAGAGAAAGATTTTCATTTTGAAGAGTCTTAATCTCAATATGTACAATAGCTGAGGAAATTTCTAGTTTTGTATTCTTGCTTCAAAAACTTTATTCTTAGTAAGAAGAGCTCTATTTTTTTCTTTAAAGCATTGTTTTTAGCGATAAGCTTTTCAAAATCATTTTTGCACTCACAATCATAATATAAAACCCAAGTCATATTCTTCGTCACAACAATTATCATAATGAAGATCATAATTAAAGTTACCTTAGTTGTAGCCATGAAACATAGGACTACAAACTTGTCATCTATTCATTCCCCATCTGATTCATCTTTATCATCATCGCAGGTTACTGCAATTACTCTATGTTGCTTCTTTTTCTTTGAAGCTTACTTTAACTCAGGACAATCTGGACACACATGTCCAAGCTTATGGCAAACAACTGGTGTTGAGGATTTTAGTTGATTCTTTCCTTCCTTTGGGCCGAAGTCTTTCCTCTTTTTTGAATTTGTTTCATTTTTTGGTAGATGGATTTCAATCTTCTAGTAATAAGAGTTATTTCTTCCTCTTAATCATTACCATTATCAAACTCTTCTTCAAATTGATCATCACTTGTGGATTTGAACGTGACGGTTCTTTCTATTTTGTTTTTTAGCCAATTGTTCTTTGGTGAAAGAGTCATTTCATATGATATTAGTGGGCTAGCTTGAGAGTCCATTCCCTAGATAGTAATCTCAAGATTTTTCTTACCTTTTCTTCCTTAGTAAACAGTAAGCCAAGTGCATTAAAAGGATCAATAATCTCCATGAACCTTCAATACATTTGCTTTATATATTCCACAAGCTTCATGGTGAAAATTCCACATTAATGTACCAATATGGTAATTCTTTCAACATGAACTTGGCTTGTTCCTTCGTGATTAAGTTGCGATAGTTCTCATATTTCTTTTCCATTTTTAGACGAGTTAACTCGATTATATTTTTCCTTTGTAAGAGCAAATGCATTACCCTTTTCCACTTTGGGATTGATAGAAATTTGCCTTTTATCATCACTGTCGTATTCGCTCCAAGTCTTTTAATGTAGCCGCTTTCATCTTTGAATGTAGGTGTGAAAGGACCTCTCATGATACTGGTCCGTAGACCACAATCTTGAGTAATGATGTAGTTCTGCATCCTTTTCTTCCGGACCGTCTAACAACAATGACCTATTGTGAGACAATCCTTCAACATAGACATCGACAACCGTCATGGATCTTCCATCAGGTTATTACACATTTGTACGGTGTGAACCTACTCTAATATCATTTATGGTATAGAGTTGATCGTAAGAGGGGGGGTGAGATATGCTATTTTGAATTTTTAATCACAGCAGGATATTCTTGGAAATGATTGCTTCTTGATCCCATTGAATCAATACTTGCAACACTTAAATAGATCATTGATTAGTGGGCAATGTAGTAAGTAGTGAGCAGAAAGCAATGCAGCAATCAATGAGTACGCAATAAGAAAAATAAAGAATAAAGCAAGTAAGAACATAGGGATTTTGAGCTTTGGGATCAACTGATCCTGATGCTCTATCTAAACTTTACAGCATAGGATTTCAAGGAATAATTCACTACACTTGATTTTTCAAAGGATTAAATAACAAACCTAATACAAAATTTTTCTAGGAGCAATCTTAATTGATACTTTTACAAGCATTATCCTAGCTTAGTCCTTTATGGTACAGAAAGACCCAACCCTAACTTTCACGGGTGCAATTCAAACCAAACCTTTTAATTGGCTAAGGTCGTACCAATATTAAGTGCTTCACAAGGAAAAAAATCTCCCTACACTCTAAAAACTTTTTACGAGACAAAATTCAAGCACAACCTTTATGGTTAAAGTCGAACAGTATTCTGTGCTTCCCAAGAAAACGAGTTCCTTCAACACTACAACTATAAGAACAAGTCTTAACTTTACAAAATGAGTACAGAGCGTAGTATGATAACACTCATATAAAGCTTATATAGATGTTTGCGCTTAGCTCTTAGTCTAAACTACAATAACTATGGGATTTAAGCACGTAGAATTGAGAGAATTCTTGGTGTCGCTTAATAGAATTTCACACGAATGAAAACACAAGCTTGGATATTTCTTAGCACTTCTTCTTATGATTTAAAGTCCATCTTGAAGTATTTGTAAGTCAGTTGGCAGTTTTTTAACATTACTCACAAGTACGGAGTCATTCTAGACTTTCCAATTCTGGCTTAACAAGCTCTACTTCTAAGGGTTTAACTTCCTTCATTTTTCCATTTATGTGCAACGCTAGCTGTCAGCATAGACTTGACTTTTTCAACATATTTGAGAGCCTTCTTTAAATTTGCATTTTGACTGTTGGAGATTCTAAGTCCTTTTTTGGGAGTATATAGTCCTTCCTTCAATTGCTACAATATGCATTATATGACTGCTTCCCTTTGACTAGTAATCAATCATTCCTTCAGTTCTTTCTTTCAAAACTAAGTTAGATATCAATCAATATTTGATTCTTTGTATCTAGGAAAGATTACTTCAAGAAAATCACTAGTACAATAGATTAGCTTTAAGATTACATCAAGAAAATGAGTAGTATAGGCTAGCTTGTTATTATCAAAACCAAGATTGAACCAAAGAGGTCAACAGTGTTGAAGAATTTAGGTTGTGACTTGTTTTTCTTCCATTCTCCCAATTCAACTATTTTAGTGAAATAATTTACCGTAGCTTGATGTTGGCGTAGCATATCCATCCCCGAAATAAGATTGTATAACTCACCAAAATGTGGATAAGATGTTAAATTCAAAACTTCACCAAAAGAACACATTTTTCCAAATAGCAAACTCTTTGTGTAGTGTATATATTATATATTGTAAGTGTTCATGCAAGTGAACACAAGAGGGAAATGGCCCTTATTTTTACGTATAGAAAGACCTCTATAGAATAAACATTTAAGCATTTGGAATAAAATTCATAAAAAAAAAAAAAAAAAATTGGAGTAGCGGGTTGTAATGCAGGAGCTATATGAGAACATGAAATGGTACAATATAAGTTGGTATATAATAGCATAACAATTAGTCATGTAGCGAGAGAGTGGCGAAAGAAAGAAAGTTAAGAAAAATAATGAGCACTTTGTCCACTAATCTCGACATATTCTCATATTAAATTGAGGTAAAGTAGGACAACAAAAGATAATTGTAATATTAAAATGCTCTTTTTTTTTTCGAAATTAAGTGGTTAAATATTTTACTTAAACACCATCATTACATAAAGCTTGCAAACAAACATTGGGAAAAACATCAGAGCTGGAAATATTTAAAGATGCACGAGCTAACTGATCAGCAACTTGGTCGGCTTCTCTTCAGACATGAGAGAGCTTGACTTCCACACCATGAGAGATGGACGAAAACAAATCGGCGATGATTGGACCGATGGGAGAAAGATTTTGCTCGTAATGTGAAAAAGATTGGTGGGCCTGAATTACAAAAAGACAATCTCATTCAAACACATTTGCACTCCATCCTTTCTCCTTGGCAAATTCAGAAGCACAATTCGCCGTTAGAATCTCACCTGCCTCAAGAATCAACGGAAAATTAAAACTGGAAGTAGACTAGCCGATACAAACTCCTTTGTTTTCACGTGCAACCACTCATTTCCAACATCCACAGAATCATCACTGTTGTTTTTCTCCATAATTCCTTTGAATGCTTCTCACTTTTTTGCATTCAACCACAAAACACTAGAAGAAGTATTTAGGTGATCTAACATGACAAATGTACAAAGGTTCTTAATGCATCCCATATAAACAATGCCTAAAAGTTCTATGGACGTGACAATGTTTTTATCTCTAATAGCTATCATTTCAAAAGGTAATACAACAATAACCGTGTTCAGTTTGACCTTCGCTTCTTAATCTATCAATACACTAAAGTTAAAAAATTATTACAAAAGGATAAGTTTAATTATGACATTATAGCAACTTATTGGTCAGTAAAATTTTCCATTCAAAATCCTAACATCAGTAATAGTTTGGTTAAAAAGATAGGTATTAGTAACTTTTTGAAAAAAGAAAGAAGCAATTGACAATTTCAGTATTTTGAAAGAAATATAAGTGCAGTCAGTTTTTTGAAAGTTCACAAGAAATGAGAAGGAAATAAAAGAGACAAGGAAATAAAACAACGGGATATAGAGGAAACAATAATAGATACAGGCCTGGAGGGTCGAAGACAAAATGCGAGAGGGTGAGGGGATCGCAATGGATACGCCTATACATCCATTCTTATCATCGCTTGAACCAAATTTTACAATAATAATGAGTTTCTGATCTTTCCAAGAGTTCACAACTTTTGAATTTAAACGGAATTTGTACCAAATTATTATATTATAGATTTTTATTAATTATGCAAATATTGTATGATATTTATTAACTTATATATTATGCATATACTCATAAATACAATAAAAACATAATATTTCTCTAAGTTTAAAATAATAACTTTTTTTTTCCGGTTTAATAATTCCAAACCTCCCGCTTTATATTCTATAAATTTAAAATAATAACTTTTTATTTGTTTGTTTAATAATTCTAAACCTCCGACTTTAAATATTTGTGACGAAAACAAAGCCAAACTTAGGCGGGAGCCCGCAAAGAGCCCTTAAAATAATAACATTTTATTAATAAATATCTTACGTCAATGATTCAATCCGTGGGGTCTCCTAATGAATTTCAAGAGTACAAAAACCAATTAATCGACAAAAACCCACACATCAGATATCAAGTTTTGACATACCTCCCACGATCATTATCCTTGGCCAATTATGGTAATTTGAGTTCCACGCATCAGATGCCTATATGTTACATATTTTCGGGTTTTTTTTTTCTGTTACTAATTTCTGCACTGAAGGAAACAATTTTTCTTTAATTGAAAAACCGTATAACGTTGGACCGAATCAAATGGCTCAGTCATATCCCTACAACATTGTTGTAGGAAACCTATGTTTCATTCCCCCAAAGAAAGAAAGGGAAAAAGATAAATAAATAAGTAAATAGAAGAAGAAGAAGAAGATTAAATAAAACAAAAATAAAAAAGTAAATATTTAAAAAAAGGGAAAATAAGTGGTCTACTAAACTGACCGTGAACAAGGACATAGGATAGAAAATCATTTCACAGCACAAGAAACTCTTCCACAATCTAACCTGAAACTATGGAGTAATTATTCAAGGCAGAAATCAGCCGAACTATTAATAAAAATGTGAAAACATACATTCCTGGAAGACTACGTCCATATAGTAATTGAATTAAAGAATCCCAATCACACCCCACCAAATATAACTTAAAGCAACACCAGTCTAATAACAAACTGACCCTGTAACATGGTGAGATTGCGTGTACAATGGGATGACCACCTTTCAACTTACAGAAATGCATCCTTCTCAAGTAGCTTCAACACCTCATTTTGGTTATTTAATTTAGCAACATCAATGGGCGTTTTCCCATCCAGGTTCT
>JACFYI010001639.1:294830-322334 GCA_014898755.1 Handroanthus guayacan
CTTAAAGTCTATTGTTCACGAGCATGTTCACGAGCTTTTAATTGTATTTATATATTTCTAAATATAAATATATATTAGATAATAATTATATATTATATATTTATGAATGATAAATATAAATATTAAATATTAAATTAATAATTTAAAAAATATTCAATAATAAAACTAACTAATATTTCAAGCTTGAGCTTGAAGACTGAAAAATAAGCTCGCCAATCTCAAGCTCAAAATATATAACTCGAGCTCAAGCTCGAACTTTGAAATTTCCTCTAGCAGGCTCATTGAGACCCCTAGCCTAATTGTAATGTGCAAGCAATGTCAATGTAATTTCCCAACCCACAAAGAGTTATTTCTGTAAGTCGGCGAAGCCTAAAGGGGTGTTCGGATAATTATCCCTAACAAGTGTGGCACGAAACTATAGTAATGCAGAAAAAGGCTTACACAGCAGCGCCATTTTTTAACAAAAGCTCCACACAGTCCTTCTTGCCATAACCAGCAGCATAGTGGAGTGGAGTGTTCTTATTCTTATCTAAACCATCCACCTTTGCACCAGCCTCCAAAAGAGCTTGAGCACACTTAACCTGGAAGGGGAAAGGAGATCCAATGGGACAACATGGATGGGAACAGGATGAAAATAGAGAAGCTTTAGAAAGAAGGATCCAGGCAAAGCCATCATTCATTTTATTGTAACTTCTCAGCTTGAAAGAAGCCAATGAAGTAGCATAGGGGTTGAGAGCTTGATTCCCATATAAAAGATATAAATATGGTCAAAAGAAGGTTGCTAGTACCTCGCCATATCCACAGGCAAAATGCAACGCAGTTCTTCCCTCAGAGTCTTCTTCATCCTTATCAGCACCATCAGCTAGAGCCTTCTTCAAACCCTAATTTTTCCATAAAAAGTAATTCAGATTATATTATTAATTTTCCAGTGAAGTACTAATCAACAACGTACCTCCACATCACCGACACTTGCAGTATGATGAACAATAGATTCCTCCTCATCATTCACTTCCTCTGTCTCGTCTTCAGCATCACCAGCAGATGTAGCACTTTCTCCTCCAACAGCAAATCCCATTGCTTCACCCAACTTCTGGAGAACCTCTTTATCATTCCAATACCTGATCATAACACATTCTCAGAACAAAAAGTTCAGAAGTGATTCATAACTCTTAGCGGTTAAACCCATGAAGAGAAACCTGCTACTGAACAGTGAGAAAAATCAACATAAAAGAAACAGGAAAAGGCATAACAGCACTTTTCCAAAATTCAAATGTATTATACATCCTGGTCTACAAATCTATTTTTATGCCAACAAATTCCTAGAACCTTAGGTGGAATGGCAACTGTAGTTCTTTCTACTTCTCGAGGCATAATAGAAGATGAGGGTTGGCTATAAGCAATTCTCTGAGCAATGCTTTGTTATATACGCTGATCAATTGAATATAAAAAGGGGATCCGAAACTTCTTCCTATCAGGAAAAAATGAAAAGATATACACACACGATAAACATTATAGAGAGAGAGAGAGAGAGAGAGAGAGAATTCGTGGCATATATGTAAACATATGCTTTTGAGTCAAAACTTAAGTCATTACGAATTAAACAAGAGGTGGCATATATCTCATATAACCGAACCACCTTTGAAATAAAGAATTATGGATATCATATCTCAAACAACGAGATGGCATCAAAGTGATATAAGAGAAGAAACTGATACCAAGCAGATCTGGGAACAGAATGCGTGTGGGGGAGCCGCAATGGTGGGGGTCGGGGTTAGAAACTAGCAAATTTATGATAGCTTGGGAACATTTGAGATAAGCATCAATAAATTCTACACACTCAGATGAGACTACATAAATGATTGCATGGTTGATCAAGTAGAGGCAGAACTACAAGATAGTAATTTCTCAGGTCACTTATCCAGATTGTGTTTCCCAAGTAAAGAAGGTGATAGTTAAGGAAACATTCACCAAGATATTCTATATGCCTAACATTGAAGACAATCAAATGAACAAAAATTATGTCAGCATATTCAAAGTGAAAAATCTTCATGTCTACCTTTTTCTTTAGCTTATGACTCAGGCTTCAAGGGCAAAAAGAATGTTCTCAGAAAATTTAGATATGGCCATGAAGTTTAATTACTCATTGTTAACCCAAAGCATTTCAACAGACGAGATACTCAAGACTTGAGACTCTCAATCTAATCACTGATACGCACTAGACAAAGTCATAGGTAACTTAAATCACAACATGATCTCGCAGCAGCCATACAATTTCCTTTTGCATCATACCTAAACTATTCGGAAAATGGATCAAGTGGAACAGAACATGCACTGAGGAGCTGTTTTCAATCAATCAAGTCAAGTACTGTTGCTATATTAGCTCTCTCTTTGAGTAGATGGATAGGATTCTTCAATACTTAATCTAGATATCATTTCCCTCTTTAAAAAATTCCTCATAATAATAAGTCACAAATTGTGTAGGTACATCAAATTAAGAAACAAGGGTATGACCTCATCATTGCAGTAGGACCACCCCTCTCGATCTCTTCCAAAATAGGTTTCAACGATGGATCCTCCTTGACACGTGCCATTCGTTCCTCAAGTTGGTCTTTATTGGCTGGATTTGTCAAATTCTCAAGCATGCCAGACATAGCTGGATCCTGAAATAAAATGAGAAAATGATAGTCTTGCTAAGGACAGCCACATGAAAAATAATATTTTACCAGTCTCATGAATAACAGCATGCGATACCTGCATTAATGCGCTACCAAGCCTCTCAGCCATGGTCATGAACTGCGGATTTTGCATTACTTGTTGCATTGTTGCATAATACTGTTGGGTATCAAAGTTGGGGATCCCATCTTCAACTGCAGCACCTTGAAAGGTTTTCTGAAGCTGCTCTGCCATCTGGTTAAATGAAGGATCCCTCGCTATCTGTTCGGCTAATTCCTTGATGCTTGGATCCTGCCAATACACAGAATAGAATTCAGCAAACAATATGAGAGAAATGCCACAAAAGTATCATCGTTCAGCCTTCAGCATACACAAACATCCAGTAATCATATTCTTTCAATTTAACACCTCTCACAACTTAATTAAAATACTCATTTTTATCTTGACAGACACACAAAACTCTCTTTTTAATTTAGAAATTCTATGGAAAGATCATATAGAGGTTTAGATAGACAAACTAATCTACCCAAAACAGGACAGGAACTTAATTGTGTCCATTTATAAACTGAAAAACCCGTTTTAATTTAACATTAATGCAACATCTCTAAGATTGAATAACAAAGTTCCCACCCAGTTTGTCCTTCACCAAGATGGAATTAGTACCAGGCAAACTTGCTAAACAAGCTACGCTTCAGAAAATGCTTCTTACTCTTAGAATGGACATAGAGGAAGAGGAAATATACTCACATTAAGCAGTCCTGTCATAGCTGAGAAATCAAATGGGTTCGGCATTCCAGCAACTGAAGGTGGGTTTGCTCTTCTCTGTCCAGATGCCGTCTCCGCGGAAACCGTACTTTCAGCTGCCCCAGACTTCTCTTCTGAAGAGCCCAAATGAGATTTTTCAAACACTATCTTGAGGATTAAAAAAGAAAATGAAACACATACCAACTATATATTTCCTTAAGAAACGTGAACAAGCTATATTTCAAACAAATCTAATTTTTTTTCTCATGAATCTCCCATGGAAGAAAGTGACATATTTCACATATTCCGCGGCCCAATAACATTCAACCCCAATTCCCATGGATAAACAAATCAAAAAGAACATGTAACCGGTTACTTCACAACAAAACACTCGCAAGTGCATAAATATAAACTTTGAGGAAAGATAAGCTCACCATCTTTAGGAACCAGAGGAGTTTTTGATGACTGCACAAGCCCCGAAAAAATTCAAAAAAAGGAAAAAAATTGAAAGCATCAGTACATCAGCTGCAAACACGTGGAAACTCCAATTTTACTTCAACAAATTAAACTGCATAGAAAAATTAGAATCCGAAATAGAAACAAATAAACTATGATAAATACAAAATCTCTAATCTAGCCATTAAAACGACTGAGAGAATCAGGCAAGAAAGGTAAAAATCGAACTCGACAACTCCAACATGAATAATCAACTATCCAACAAAATTGAATCAAATTGAACAAGTAACTCAAAACAGTACCTCAGACATCTTAGTCGAAACCAGGCAGAAAAGTGTCAGATCCTTTGCTTGGAGAGATTTTCAGAGGGTATAAAGAAAAGGGTTTATAATTACAATTTTTAGCGTGATAAAGTGGTCGATTGCGATTTACAGAGAAAAACAGTGTGAGTTGGCCACCTCATCCTCATCGCGAATTCAATGGATGGCGCAGATTTGTTTTCTTCTGATTGCTTCTCTGTTCGGGATTATCGGCTTTGGATTATTGGGCTTCATAGTGGGCCCTGAACATTGGATCATGCTTTCTTTGATTTTCCTTCGGCTGTTTTGCACTAGGCTGTCAATGGAGCAGACTTTTGTCCGAATCCAATAATTTGAATTGGATTCGAGTTTTAGGATCTGTAATCGATTAAAATATTGATAAATAATATTTGACGATACATATTTATAATTCAAAATATGGAACGAATATGTGATTAAGCAATTCTGTCTGTTAAAAAATTCGAATCAGGTAATGTTAATAATTAATACTAGCATTCATTGCACACTTAATGTATGAGCATAAAATAATTAATATATATTAAGATATAATATAGACTTAATTTATGTATAATTAAAAATTAGAATCTGATCGATATATTTAATATAATTAGATACATAATTTAATATAAACAAATAAATTAGTAAAATAATGATTTTTTAATTATGTTATAGGTGATTTGATATTAAGGTATTTTAGGCATTAGACATGAAAATATACTATCAAAATAACTACCTTTAACCCAAATATGTATACAGGCATTATATATAGTATAGATAAATATGTATACATGCATATAAGATAATTTATAAGAAAAATAAATTCAAAACTTGTATAATTTGATTTAATTATGATTTTTATCTAATAAACCTAAATGATTATATATACTTTAATATTAGTACTAAATATTTATGGCTATATGTTTAATGTTATTTCCTTATAATTTGTTAATTTGTTGTTATAATTATTTATTTGTATGAATAATAAAAAAAAATTTATGAAAATATAAAAGCACAAACAATTTTTTCTGTATCTTTTCGAATTAGGAGTTTTGGGTCTTTTTGTATTTAGATTCGGTAACAAAATTAAAATTCTATAGGACTTGGATATGGACTTTATTAATTGGATTCAGATTTGAATCACATAAATCCTGCAATCCAAATAGCCAAGAAGAATTACTTTACGTAGAAGTGACAAGTTTTGACATAACATGATACGAACAAACACAATATTATAGGCTTGGATTGGAAGTTGTTGGGTTGAGTTGATATTAGATCGGACTAATAAACAACACGAAAATTATTAGTGAGCTCGGTTAGGTGTCAAGTAACTTGATAAATAAGATAATATTATTGGGTAATTTGCTAACAACCTAATGTCCCAACACAACTCAAATCTAATGTGCATGATAATTTTGATACAAATCATGAATAATAACTAATGACAAAAACTTTCTTCAAGTTTTTAATTGAAGTAAAATGATTCAGATTTTTTCAAATTAATTATTGAGTGGAGAAATGAAATCATAAGTTGATAAGAAAACTTCCAAATTCGATTTGGATTGAGGCTTATCGAATTCAGTATTATATAGATTGAATTCAAATCGAGTAAAATATTATAATATTTTTACCTCAATTCAATGAGAACCACCCCAGCGTTACACGCTTGCCAACCTTAATTTTCAGAAATGTGTTAGAAATGAAATGTGCGTTTTAAGAAATATGTCACAAATGAAATGTGTGTTTATATGACTTTTTCCTCATAAATGGTATCATTTAATTAATTTTTATATTATTCTACTTATATATTATTATAATATAATAAAATAACCAACAAAATATATTTATCTTGAGCTAGTAATTTAAAAGTATAAATATATAATTTTTTCAATCTAATGAACCGAAATGATTTTTAGAAAATTTCATGAAGTTAATTATAAGGAAATAAATCCAAATGCAGCCTTAACTAATATTACTTTTTGATAGAATATTTTTTATATTAGAACTAATTTTTTTTCGAAATAACTATGTTAATGAATTGTTATGTTTGCATGAAGTATTTAGTGTATAGAAATGTAAAATAATTACTATCTTAATAGGAAAATCCAATTCTACTATTTATTTGTATCATGTAAATATAAAAATCTCATTAGATAGAATGTATATATATATCAAGAATAGTATGTAAATATAAAAATCTCATTACATGATAGAATGTATATATATCAAGAATATTGTGAGGAAAAAAGGAGATAGCATAAGAGAAAAAGAATAGAATGTATACTAGATGATGAAATTCTATGTAGTAAATGACACGAACTATACGCTGAGTTTACTTCTGTTGCCCATATCATTTTCAAAATATTCCTCACTCATTATTATGGCTTAGTTTTTCTCTGTCTTTTACCAAAAAGTAAAACAAAAAGGAGATAGAATCATAATTATTTCATGGACTTAATCAATAAGTAAAGCATCGGTGGAAAAACAAGCAAGAAAACCAAGAAAAAGGGGGAAAAGGAAAAAAGGGAGTTACTTTCGAGAAGTAGGACGCAAGTATACTAAATTAATATTAGATGTATCAATTTTAATTTAAAGAAACTTGTGCATGGACTCAACCTGAATTGTAAAATCTAAGTTATTGAAGTTTTTCGAATGAGGGTTCAAGACCTTCCTTTATTGAGTTTCTCCGAGGTCCTTATTGATTGTAATGAATTAGTGTTCAATCCTAAATATTTGTGTAACACGTATAAATTAGTTTTCCTTTTATGATGACTAGAATGAAGCGAACTGAAGCAATTACAACTAGTGAGAAAGTTCCATCATAGTCAATTCATTCTTTTTTATTGTAACCTTTAGCTACCAAACGAACTTTGTATCTTTCAATAGATCTATCAACCTGTCTTTTAACTTTAAGAAGCCATTCATTTCCTATTGTCTTCTGACCACGCGGAAGATTAACCAAGTCCCAAACTTCATTTGATTTCATGGATTCTATTTTCTTCTCTATTGCTTTCATCCATTCTTTTGCATCCAAAGAATTAGGAGTCTCTTGGATTGTTCTTGGTTCTTCACCATCTTCTGGAGTTATCACAAGAGCTTCTCCTTCATTGCAAAAGCTCTCATGATAAGGAGGAAATCTTCCACGACTACTTT
Source organism: Handroanthus guayacan (assembly GCA_014898755.1). Classification (NCBI taxonomy): domain Eukaryota; kingdom Viridiplantae; phylum Streptophyta; class Magnoliopsida; order Lamiales; family Bignoniaceae; genus Handroanthus; species Handroanthus guayacan. The sequence goes on from JACFYI010001639.1 coordinate 302,174, forward strand.
TTTAAAGCCGTGGTTTTTCATGATTTTCCTCTATTAGAACTGTTTCATTAAGCACATCAACCCACGAGTTTGAATTAAATTGGATTTCTTATCAAATTCTTTTATAAGTCCAACTTTTTTCTTTGATAACTCCTTTTAATGTGTCTACATTAGGATCTTTCATTTCATATGATTGAAAATACTTCTAATCCTCTTCCTTTCAAGGAAAATTTTCTTCCAATAATGTAGCATCTTGTGACTTATCTCTAGTGCACACCCATCAGCTTCTTTTTAAATAAAGACATAGCTTTTAGAAGGCTCAATATATCTCAAAAGATACATTTTTTTCCGTTAGGGCTTAATTTCTCATACTTTCGGGAACTTGAGTGAATATAAGCTATTGATCATGGCATTTCTTATATTTGTCAAATTTCGAGTAAGTTGGAAGTCTGACAGTGGACGTTCCACCAAATTGTAAGTCGGAAGTCTGGCAGTGGATGCTCCACCAAATTGAACTTTGATAGCATCCTAATTATAGTAGCCATTAAGCAACATGAAATCACTTCTCATAGTACTTAGCAATAACAGATGACTCACAAGATCTTTTCGCTTCCAACTTTCTATAGGATCTCTCTTGTGCTATTTACTTGTCCCTTTTTCATGTTTGGGTATGAAGGAAATAACAACGTACAAATCATGCCTCTAACAAAACAATTAATCATCTTCTGAATTAATTATAGAAACTTACCCATCTTGGATCTTAATAAACCTGAATCACTGACTTTGTATTGCCTCTTTTTTTCGAATTGTAGTTTACTTGTTACCAATTTTGAATCACCCCTTCAATCCAAATTAAATCACCAAATATGAAAAATAATCCGAATTTTTAGAGCCAAATACCAATAGTAATTGATTGCTAATTCCTTACTATAAAATCTCTTTCTACAATACATATAGAGAGAGAATACATGAGAGAGGCAAAAGAGTGCCTTTTGTTAGGAGAGAGAAACAATCTGGCGGGGAAAGAATAGAGAGGAAGAATTCTGCACAAAGAGGAATTCTCTTTTGACATGTGTTTTTCTATTTTGTACAGAATGGAATATCTAACTTCTCTCTTCCAAATCTATTACACTACATACTAACCCATGAGTAAGTGTAAGTAGTTATTGGGAGTTGTCCCTAATTTAAATCTCAGCTACTCCCTTCAATTAATAATGGGTTGGGTCGGCCCTTTTGGGTGACTCAAATCCAAGACCCAATTTGCAACATCTCCCACTCGCACAAAACAGGATGAACTCGAGTCTTAGTGTAATCAGAAACTCAATACTATCTATATAGGTAAATGGGCCATGTGACTATGAGTATAACGAACAAGAGCTACAAGTTATACACCAATTAAGGATATATAGAAGTTCATCTCTAGAAAGTGCAATGAAGACTTTTATCTCACTATACTCTAAACTTTCTTCTTACTACGCTAGCCAAAGTATCTCTTTGTCCCTTAGACAGCCAATGCAATAGCATACTTGATTGTTACTAATATCATGTATTCACAATTATGTCCCCGAACATAATTAGCTGGCCAGTTTAAATACAAGTTAAGTGTCAGTAAAATAATAGTATTTCCTTCCAACTCGAATCCCTTCTCCTCATTTCATGCTTGCCTCGAAATGCACCGTATTACCGGTTCATGGCTATTAGTAGCATGATAAAGTAGCAACACTGGAACAAAAACTCAAGAAACAGTTGAAAGTACAAAGGGTATCGGATGAAGTTATATATACCTCTAGGTCTCACACAATAAGAAATTATGGACTCATTTTCTCATAACCCAAGTGGTCACTCTAAGCACACATGATATGAAACATCTGTTATGATGTAGCTTCTTCCTTGTTGGAAGCTTATGACATGTGCTCAATAAAGCATTGTATATATCTTGGATCAAGTGTATCTCAACACTTAACTTGAGTTTTTTCCTTTATTCATCCTCCTCATAACTATCTCGAGAACAACTCAGATCTGGCTTATCGATAAGTTAATGGATCATGGGTAATCCATTTAGATTACTTAACTCTTAATAGTAATCTCATCTTAGTCACACTTACACTAAGGTGGCATTTATATGAAGTAAATTGATAATGCCTCATCTCTGCATGTTACTTAACGTCAAAGGTGATTGCTCCTGTGAGAGAATCAATCTCTACTTGTCTGACATACCTTTTAAGATATAAGATATCATATCAAGCATATATATTAGAATATTCAACTTTCATAAGATAAGCATACTATAAAAAGATATGAACAAGTTCAAATATAACCATACTCCACTTCCACACAACCCAAAAGTAGGCTTAACAAGCCACCATTATATGTGCATATTTGAGCGTCACCTCCTTCTCAACTACATCGCTCACAAAGTTGAGTTTCATAGCTTTGTGTTTGGTCTTACCATGATGTTTGGGATCATTGCTGAAGCAATAGCTGATGAATTATCACAATAAATTGTGACTGCTCCCATTGGACTTACCATATCCAAATATCGTAAGAACTTTGTTAACCCAAATACTTTGTACTATAGAAGTATAGGCCATTAGTTTCTTGCTAATCAATGAGATCGCATTCTCATTTATCAACAACACATAAGCAAAAGTGAATTATGGCAAATCACCACCTCAATTAGCATTTTGTAGTGCTCACCAGGTATCTCTAAAATCCCATTTTAGATAATCCACTATTTTCTTCTTTGATCATATTAATATATGCTAATTAGACCCATGTCTTGACATATTAAAGCATGTATACCCCCGCAGTTTGTATAAAGCTCCGAGCAACATTTCTATATGATACTTTTGACATCTATAATTTCTTTAGGAGTCTTTGGACGTATTTTCCGACTTATACTTCCATCCTTAGCCACATGAGTATCATTAGATTTGTTACTTTCCACATTGAATTATTCTAATATCTTTTGATATACGATTTTTGAGACACCACAAAATGTCTCATAGAACGATCTTTTGGATTAACATACCCCACATCACTCTTAGCTAATAATATGTTCTAGATATAAAGAGATAGAATTACATACTTTTATTGGACCTCAAAAGGAAACACAATGGTTTCATCAGTCATGATGAAATCATTTGAAATTACAGCTTTACAAAATCTCAAATATCATTGTCAAGTAAATTGCTTGAAGCTATAGATTGATCTCTTTAATTCTAGACCTTATCTTCTTGGCCTTAGAAGATAAACATTCTAGTTGTCCCAGTATACTTCATCCTCAAACTCTCCATTGAGAAAAGCAGTTTAAACATCCATCTAGTGTAATTCTATATCTAAGTTAGCAAATAAGGCTAATATCGAGTGAACAGAAATAAATTTCACCACTAGTAAAAAAAAGTTTCATACATTATCAACTGTATTGTTGAGTGTAACCTCATGCCACCAGCCCAATGCTATACCTCGTGATTGTTCTCTCAATCTTTTGCTCAATGTTTGATAACTCATTTGTTTCCAAGAGCCTTATATCCCAAAAGTAGATGAAACAGTTCCCAAACTTTGTTTGATCAAACTAACTCCATCTCTTTTTTCATTACTTTCATTCATTCATCCTTTGCGGGATAAGACAAAGCCTCAAACACATGCTTTAGGCTTTTTTGTGTCCCTTGGAGATTCAATATACGTAAGCACTTCAATCTATAAATGACTTTTGGGCATTCTAATCTTACTGCTTTTCCAAATTGGCTTTCTGATGGATCATTTTCTCTGGAATAGCTCCCACTGGAATTGAGTAGTAACACATCCTCTCAAAATTATATTTATCCATCTGGTACAAAGCTATTGTCAAAATCAGTCAACCTAATAAAGTTTTTGTTTTCTTTCTTTCATGGCTACTAATTTGATTTCAATAACAATTCCATCTATGCTTTCACTTAAAAACACATAACCTATTGATTATTCTTAGTATCTTATGAAGATACAACAGTTGACTCCCAAAGTAGAAGTCACTTTGTTTAAGCTTCTAACTAGCCCAGAGTTCATACAGTATAGATGGTATTGATTTTGGAGGTACATAATCCAAATAGTAGACACAATTAACAAATTTATCTCCCTAAAAGGAATTGACAACTGCACTAGCATAGACCTTATCTTATTTAACAACATCCTATTATTCTCTCAGGAACACCACTTGATAGAGGTTTATAATAAATGATCAGTTGTCTCATTGTCCTCGTTACATTACATAGATCCTTAATTAACCAGTAGATAGATATTCTTGCCCTCAATCAATTCTCAAAGTTTGTTTTATTATATTCCATTTGATCACCTACTTTATTTATATAACGTCTAAAAATACTCCAGTATTTAGGAGTTATGAATAGTCAAATAGACATGATTATAACATGTGAATCAATTTATCAATGTAATGAAAATACGGGGTTCCTTGACTAGTCTCCCATTTCAATCAAATCACAAATAACCACATGTACAAATAAGTTACTTGCAACGAAAATATAACCCTAATTATTTTTCTAAGTGAATCTCTTGTTATCTTCTAGCAAGATAAAGCCCACAAGCAGCCAAATCAACTTTTAAGAAAAATAAACCTAACAGTTCCGCTTTCATTGGTTCATTCATTTTTTTTTATCTAACGTGACCTAGTCCCATATGTCAAATACATACATTTGCACTTGCATGACTAAATGAATAAGCTTTTAGCAAAAAAGTAAAGTTCAGCATAATATTTGTTTGCCACAGATGAGAAACCAATCCTAAGATGCCCACTATCATAATAAATTCTATCTAGGAAAAATGCCAACCAAGCGGTCTTGAATGACAAACTACAATTTTAGCCTATGAAAAACATGAGATGAATCAAATTTCCAACACATAGAGGAATTTGACAAAAGTACATATGCTTCATCATCTCTAGTCCTATGTTTGTTATTCCCTAAATTTATATCCATATAGAATAGAATTCAGTCAACAAAACTTAGAGATTAGAATCGTTCTTTTAGGACATTTCAACAGTCCCCTTAACTTTCATGCCTTTTTTTGTCAGTTCCCTTCACAATTAAAGCCGAAGCCTTTTAGGAAGTCACAAGGCACTAAATGAACTTAATGACACTAAGTTGCCTATCGTCCACTTCAATATTTTGTGTGTTATGAGAGAAAAAGTTCACACAGACATGATCCGTTAATTACACATCAAGAATTTATAAATTTATAGTGTTTCACATCATGGAATTATTGTGATAAAACATTAATGATTCATGATGAAGCTAAATGAAACCTAAATGAGTTTAACTAAATTCATTGCCGATATAAAAACTGGACATCCTCGAAATACTATTCTGCCTTTCCATATCTAATGGAGGATTGTCCCAACTGCATCAATGACATGATCCGTTAATTACTTTCAAATGCACCAACAATTGGTAAGGGATTAGATAAAAGATTGCACTTACTGCTCATAAGAGAAAATGTGGCTAGCTGACATTTTACTATAACATTATGTTTGACATAGTCCACAAATGCCATAAATGTCAAATTTGATTGTTAGCTGGCTCAAGTGAGCGACAATTGTACCTTTACACTTCTCGATAGGATACACCTATATGTCATGAGCAATTACGTATTACTCACACTTACCATTGAGATTACCAGTCATTGAGCAAACCAAGATTGCTTGATCTATGGAAACTTTTCTTTTTCCGCAATTAGCAGGCTTCATAATCTCACTTTTAGTGAGCAATGCTATATAATATAGCCTCTTACTCTTCAAGTGCATCAAAGATTTATAGTATTGAATATCTTATCATTACCATTTAGTTTATCTCTAAGTTCAAATTAGCTACGGTTGATTTCTAAGTTATGGTTTGTATACTAAGGAGCATATTTCAAAAATCTGACGAAGACAGAACCAGCTGTCTTACTGGTTATAGGTTCGACTGGTTTAACTAGTATGACATTATAAATATATTTAATATAAAAAATATATATATTATATCATAAATAATAGAAAAATTATAGAAAAATATAAAAAAATTAAAAAAAAGTATTAATTATTTTCTTTTCTAAACTTTATAAAATTCTATCTATTGTATTCTTAAACAATATTAGCCATCTACTTAAAAATATTAGCAAAACATTAAAACATTCAAGTAAATAATAGTTTATCAAATATTAAAACATGCTCTTCCTATTCCAACGAGTATTACAGCCTTGAAATAACTCAAATCTTGAAAGTAAATAATAGTTTCACATTAAGACATTCAAGTATTACAGCCTTTCCTACAAGTTACATTTAGGATTTTAGCAGCTCTTGGAGTTGGGTGAACTTAAAACAAAAAGTTTATCTAATATTATTAGCCAAAACAAAAACCAACATTCTTTGAAGCGTTTCATCGAACAGTTTGTAGTAAATATAAAATTATATCACCTTATCATATTTTTTGAGGCATTCTATCAAATATTACTCAAAATAAAAGCAAATATAAACATCAAATAACAAAATTATCATTTACATAAAATGCAAAGTGTGAAAATCAAAATCTAATCTTCCTGGGTTTTTTGGTGTTCTCACTTCAATTTACCTTTCTTTTTCTTTTTTTTTTCTTTTCTTTTCTATATCAAGGAAAATATAAAGATTATAAGTTATTTTTGGATTAAAATTTGAGAATTAAAAATTTGAAATCATACAAGGGGTTTGGGGAAGGGTTTGTTTATTTTTTTGGCCTAAAGAGTGGAGTTACTGTTTTTTGTTTTTCTGCCTCTGCTAGTGCTGTTTGGTTTTGAAGTCTTTAAGCCTTAAAAAAAATGAGGAAACTGGTTCTTGTCAAACTAGTTTTCTTGGTCGGACCAAGTTGTGAACCGGTTCCAGTCGGTTTCCACCGATTTTTTTTACCACTGGTTTTCAGTGGCAAACCTGCCCAGGGGGCGGCCAGTTCCTGGTCGAACCGGCTGGTTTTCAAAACATTGCTAAGGAATGACTTTTATATTAAACGTTTATCTTAGATACACGTGCAATTTTGTACTTCAAAAATTAAGCTCAATGGTAATAAACATAACCATCAATGACACTAAGTTGCTTATCCTGGACTTCAATATATTGTGCATCATGAGAGAAAAAGTTCACATAGATGTGATCCGTCAATTACTTTCAAATTCACCAACAATTGGTGAAGGATTAGATAAAAGATTGCACTTACTGCTCATAAGAGAAAATGTGGCTAGCTGACCTTTCACTACAACATTATGTTTGACATAGTCCACAAATGCCACAGATGTCAAATTTGATTGTTAGCTGGCTCAAGTAAGTGACAATTGTACCTTTATACTTCTCGATATGTTACACCTATATGTCATGAGCAATTATGTATTACCCACACTCACCATTAAGATTACTAGTCATTGAGCAGACCAAGATTGCTTGATCTATGGAATCTTTTCTTTTTCCACACTTAGTAGGCTTCATAATCTCACTTTAAATGAGTAATGTCATATACTATAGCCTCTTACTCTTCAAGTGCATCAAAGATTTGTAGTACTGAATATCTATCATTGTCATTTAGTTTATCTCTAAGTTCAAATTAGCTATGGTTGATTTCTAAGTTATGGTCTGTATATTAAGGAGTGACTTTTATATTAAATGTTTATCGTATATACACATGCAATTTTGTACTTTAAAAATTAAGCTCAATAATGATAACCATAAGGGCATAGATTCAAAAGTCACTATGTTCCCAATCATCACTTATAAACCAAATGTCACATTATTACAAACCTAATTCTTAAGTAACAAAACAAGTTTTAGGTGAGAATTACTCTAATTCTACAAACTTAAAACCTCCCACTGCAATTAAGTATAAGTTGCATAATTCACAAGAACTTATCTTGCAAATAAGAAAATAGCTGATATGTACTCAAAATTAATGATATTTCAAGATCATCCAATATCTTGAAAGTTATTACATGTCTCATAAAAGAATAAATAAAACAATTACAAGTGAAAATGTAAAGTGTTACTAGTACGTAATCACTCCTCTCCTTGAAAGCTCCTACCTGCTATCGTCTCTCGATGTACTCTATCACATGAAGCCACGTTACTGATATTGGTAGAAAGTCTGTAACACACATGGAATCTCAAAGATGTCTGCCTCATAGTGATCCTCATATCACGTGAGTGAGTGTACACATCATAGCACATATGGACTTTCGCGTTCTCTTTAGTATCCTCAATTCACCAGTTGAGTATGGCCTTGTTAACCTCAATCAGTGTTTTTTTATATCTTATTGACTCACGAATTTCATAGAATTTTTCCATAAATCGTTTGGCAAGGACCATTGCCAAACTTATATGAGTTTTTACTGATTGCCCACAAAGCACCATTCCCCCAAGGAAAAGATTCCGTTATACTTTCTTTCTATAATTTCAAAATGTTGAGAAAGTATATTTGACTCTCTTATTTGATACATGGGAAACTCTATAGTTTTCTCACGTCATTCAGGAATTATGAACCCTTTATCTCGTTCTCAAAGGGCAAGTCAAGCATTTCTTATTATTTTCTTATCTAACATGGGGTAAACAACTATTAGGATAAATATTTCAGAATTGAAAATAAATCCGAAATACAAATCATGCTCAATTTCATCAAGAATTACGTGAAAAAATACATCTTTCTACCACAATTAAGAGTAGAGTATTCACAAGTGTTCAAAATTTCAAACCAAATAGCCAAACCCCTAGATTTTAATTTTCTGATTACTCATAAAAAATTTTAGAATTTTTCTCCAAGCAAAATAATTTTTCCGAATTTTTTATTTTTCAAAAGATCAAAATTAAGAAAAATATTTTTTTTCACTCCAAAAAATTTATTTTAATTCACAAGAAAATTAGAAGTTAAAATCTAAGCATGCTAGAATTTTTTTGATTGAAAAAACACCGCCAGAACAGGCCCCAAGCACTTGCATGCGCTATCGCTACAATAAAGGCAGTATAGTGCCTGTTCGAGGCACTTTTTTTTGTTAGTTTTTGACGTGACCAGGTACATTAGCCACGGCTGCTGATGTGACACCGACACATGTCAGGGCGTGCTAACGTGGCTAATAATTCCTTAATTGCATTGCATTTAGACAAAGTTTATGTATAGAATTATCATATTTTTATCTTAAAATCATCTAATATTGGTAAATAGTGCTTTAGAAATAGATAACTGCATTCAGAAGCCCAAAATATATGAAATAAAATCGAGAAAGAGCTTGGAACAAGCTACAGAGCATCAAAGACAATAAAAAAAAAAAAGAGGAACAAGTGCACTGACCTCAGCGATGGAGCACCGAAAATGGCCACCTAAGTGCCTAGTAAGCAAAACTGAAAATGTATTCTTCAAAACTGAGTGTTGGATAGCAACAATGTCAAAAATATAAAATGGGCTATAGAGCGCCTATTTTGGCACTTGAGTGCCCATTCAGAAACTCAAATGTTTATAAATTTGATTTTGAAGGGGCTCTTAAGGTCGTCAAACTCTATTTTGAGACCGAATCAAAACTTTTACTCGACTATGGACTCAACTGTGGAAAATGGAAGACTTCTAAAAAGCCCAAGACTGATTAGAAATTGACTCATGTTCTAGTCAGGATTTATGTACCGGAAATAGGATTAGTTTTCTTTTGTTTAGATCATTTGGGATAATTCTGAAGACTTGTTCAGAGGAAGCAACTAGGACCATCACGGTTTTTTCATCTTTTAGCATTTTGAGTTTATTTTCTTTTCTTGTTCAAGCTTATGTCCATTAATATGAATATGAACTTATTTCCTTATTTTGTAATTATGTTCAAATCTTTTTATGTAGATTAATTCAAAGTTATTCTTTTCCATTGATTTGTTGTTTGATTCATGATTATTTCTTCTATCGTGGTGTTTGTCTTAACTTAATTGTCTTATCACCAATTTAAGTTAGTCATCAAAATTCTAATGAACTCCGGAAGGTATAGTTAGGATTGATCATCAATAAGAAGAACTTAAGTTCAATTTATTTGCATGAGATGGATAAATTGATTCGCGTGTAAGATAGGAACACTTGTATGCCTTATGTAGTTTATTAAGTGGTTTTCGATTAATTCCTAATTTGTGATTCATATAGGAATATATTGAATTCATAAATTAGGAGTTTTGACGACAAATAACCCGAAAGGGCCGTTTTGTTGCATTCGATTTAGGGCTAATAATCATAATTATTCGAAAATCAATTAGAAAATAACAACAGAGTTAATCTATAAAATTGGGAATTTTGTAATTCTAGACCATTAATCTTAGCGAAATTTCCTTAACCAACAACTCCTTAATTTACAACCTTTATTAAATCTTTACTTTCAATTAAATCTTCTTTAGTTTTAATCGTTTTTGTTTCGCACATTTCTAATCAAGAATAAGCCGATTCCTCGTGGGAACAATACTCTAGTCATCACTTTATTATTTGTTGCAATACGTACACTTACGTGTGGGTTTACGTCCAACAGTGGCATTTTGGACTTGAGTCTGTGTTGACATGTCATGATAACGTGACCGCTACATGGCATATTGACATGTCATATACCACCACATGTTTGTCATTAGTTATCTACTAATACACCTTATGATTTGACCATTGACTGGTCAATCATCATGTGTATTGGCCAGGCATTCGACACGTGAGTGCCATGTGTAACTGTTACGCCACATGGCTAACTATCATTGGCCTGCATCGCATGCGTGACAACGATTGTCACAACTACCATGCACCTCTTGATGCATTTTAGTGGAGGTGTTTTTCGGCTACTAGATTTTGATTACCTCCAATTTTAGTTGCCTGAACTCAATGGTATAGTCAAATTTCTATTTTGAGATTTTTAAGTATGCTTCTGAATAACAAATGCTCTGTACCCTCTATAAGGAGAATGGAACTAACCTAAAAGGATTAAAATCTATTCTTCTTAATTTCCAGAATACCACAATATTCTTATACACGATTTTATCTTTAAAAGATCATATAAAATCGCATAGATTACCAAAAATTACGCATAATATATGGTTGAACTCGTCTTGAAAAGATATATCTAACCATATGAATATCAAATCATGAATTTTATTCTAAAAATATAGGAAATTCCAGAATCACTTCGGGCATAAATATACATGCTAGAAAAAAAATTGTACAAAATTAAATATATGTAAATAAAACGTGATGTTTCTAGCATATAATTTAATTCTATACAAATGAAACATGATCTAATCACATAAATTTCATAATTTGCATAGATCATATCAGAATGCAAGTCAAGATGGCTTTGATATCAATGAAGGAAATAACAACATACAAATCATGCCTTCAACAAAATAATTAATCGTCTTCCAAATTTAACAACGAAAATTTACCCATCGTGATTTTTAATAGACTTAAATCACTGACTTTATACTGCCTTTTTTTTCCTAGATTGTAGTTGACTTGAATTACTGATTTTGAATTGCTCCTTCGGTCCAAATTAAATCACCAATTATAGAAAGTAATCTGAATTTTCGCAGTCCAAATACCAATAGTTATTGATTTCTATGTCCTTATTACGAACTTTCTTTTTACAACACATGTAGAGAGAAATATATGAGAGAGGTGAAATCATGTTTTCTGTCGGGAGAAAAAAATAATCTGGCCTAGAGAGGAGAGAGGCGAGAATTTTGCAAAGAGAAAAATTCTCTTCTGACATTTGTTTTTCTATTATGTACAAATAGAATATCTAACTTCTCTCTTCCAAAACTATTACACTACACACTAACCCCAAAATTAGTGGTGGAGTAGTTATTAGGAGTTGTCCCTTGTTTATATCTTAACTACTCCCTCCAATTAATAATGGGTTAGGTCAGTCCTTTCGGGCGATCCAAATCCAAGACCTAATTTCCAACAAGGCATTTGCTAACTTGTAACTTCCATCGAGTCTTGGTCTTCTAGAAGATATTGCATTTTACGATGCCACACATCATAGTTCTAATCGTCCAACTTATCTCCTTGATTAAGGTCAATGATTATACTTTTAATTGCAACCAATTGATATTCTTTTTGAAAGAAGTAATATGTATGAATCATACTTTTAACAAAACATAATTATTCATTTTCGGAATTTAATCATGGAAACTTACCCGTCTCGGATCTTAATAAACTTGAACTATTGACTTTGAATTGCACTTATTCCGAATCGTAGTTGACTTGAATCACTGATCTTGACTGCCTCTTCAATCATGACTAAATCACCAATTATGGGAAATAATCCGAATTTTCATAGCCCAAATACCAAGAGTAATTAGTTTCTCATTTATTATAACATGTAGAGGGAGAGAAAGGGGGAAGAGAGAGATGTAGAATATATTATAGAGTTGAGAGAGTGCATTCTATTAGGAGAGAGAAATAATCTAACATAGAAGAGAGAGAGAGAGAGTTCTGGAGTGAGAAAGAAAGAAAATCCTAGAGTGAGAGAGAATTGTGAGTATAAATTCTATTCTACAGAAAACTCTCACTAATTCTCTCTTCCTCATTACCCCACTAGTCAACTTATCCCTCCAAATTTAATTGGGTCGAGTCAACCCTTTTGGGCGACCCAAATCCATGGCCCAATTCCCAATATCTTCCACTCGCACAAAATAGGTTGAACCCGAGTCTCAATATAATTAAACTCAACACTATTCATACAGGTAAGAGAGCTGTGTAACCGGCGAGCATAATGAACAAGAGCTATAAGCTATACACTGGTTAGGATACATAGCATCTCATATCCAAAAATGCAATGAGGACTTTTATCTCGCCATACCCCTGACTTTCTTCTTACTACACTAGTCAGCATATCTCTTATACTTATAATATCTCAATGTAAGAGCATACTTGACTGTTACTAATTCTATGTATTCACAATTATGTCCAAATATAAATGGCTGGCTAGCTTGAATACAAGTTAAATGTCAGTAAAAGAATAGTCTTCATTTCAAATTTGAATCTCTCTTTCTCACTTCAATTGCTTGCCTAGACATGCACCGCATTGGCAAATTATTCATAGCTATTAGTAGTATGCTGAAGTAGCAACACTCAAAAAAGGACTTAAGAAATAGTTGAAAGTACTAAGTGTATCACATGATCTTATATATACCTCTAGGTTTCATACAATGAGAAATTAGGAACTTATTTGTTCATTACCCAAATGGTCATTCTAAGCACAGATGATATAAAATATGTGTTACGATGTAGTTTCTTCCCTGTCGGAAGCGTATGTCACGTGCTTAATAAAGTATCGTACAGATCTTGGTTCAAGTGTATCTCAATGCCTAACTTAAGTTTTCTCTTTTATTTGTCCTCCTCATAACAATTTCGAGAACAATACACATCTGGCTTATTGACAAGTCAATGGATCTTGGGTACTCCATTTCGATTACTGAACTATTAATAGTAATCACATCTTAGTCATGCTTAGACTAAGGCGGCATTTATACAAAGAAAATAAAAATGCCTCATCTTTGCACGCTATTCAATGTCAGAGGTGATTGTTCGTGTGAGAGAGCCAATCTTTACTTGTCTGACATACCTTTTAAGATATAAGATATTATATCAAGCATGTGTATCAGAATGTTCATCTTTCATAAGATAAGCATACAATGAAAAAGATATGAACAAGCTTGAATATAAACATACTCCACGCAACCCATGAGTCGTAGACACGTATTTGAGCATTACCTCTTTCTTCTCAACTATATCTCTCACAAAGTTGAGTTTCATATCTTTGTATTTGGTCTTATCATGATATTTGGGATCATTGTTCAAGCCATGGCTGATTACAACAAATTATGACTACTCCCACTAGACTTACCATATCGAAATATCATAAGAATTTCTTAACCCAAACACCTTATACATCAGAAACACATACCACAAACTCATTATCAATTGTGGACAATGATACATAGGTTAGTTTCTTACTACTCAATAAGATTGCATTCTCAATTATCAACAGCATATAACCAAAAGTGAATTACGGCAAATCACTATCCCAATCAGCATTTTTTGTATGCTATTAAATTCGGATCTTTTCTTGATTAACATAGGAAATCTGCAATACCCATCAGATATCTCTGAAATCCTATTTTAGATAATCTAATATTTTCTTCTTAGATCGGATTGATACCTACTAATTAGGTCCATGACTTTGACATATCACAGCATGTACACCCCCCATATTATACATCAAGCTCTCAATAGTAATTTTATATGGTACTTTGGACATCTACAATTTTCTTTAAGAGTCTTTAGGTATATTTTGCGATTTATACTTCCATACCACAAAAGGTATCTTATAACAATTTTTGTGGATCTAACATACTCCTTATCATTCTTAACTAATAATATGTCCCTGACAAAAAGAAATAGAATTACATACTCTTACCAGACCATAAACATAAACACAATAGTCTCATCATTCATGATGAAATCAATTGAGATTATAGTTTTACAAGATCTCAAATACCATTGTCCAGTAGACTACTTAAAGCCATAGATTGATCTCCTTGATTTTAGACCCTATATTTTTTGCCTTAGAAGATAAAATCTTCTAGTTGGCCCAGTAGACTTTATCCTCAATTTCTCCAGTACGAAGAGCAGTCTAAGCACCTATCTAATGTAATTCTATATCTAAGTTAGCTAATATAGCTAATATCAAATAACTGGAAGTAAGTCTCACCACCAATGAAAAAGGATTTATATATTATCAATACTATTGCCACCACTCTGGTGCTATAGCTCACAGCCTTTCTCTCAATGTTTGAGAACTCATTTATTTCCAAGAGCCTCACACCCCAAAGGTAGATTAGCTAGCTCCTGGACTTGGTTTGATCAAATTAACTCTATCTTCTCTTTCATTGCTTTCATTCGTTCATCATTTGAGGAATAAGACAAAGCCTCACACGCATGCTTCAGGCTTTTGTTTGTCCCTTAGAGATTCTATATGTGTATGCCTTTTAATCTCTAAATAACTTTTGGGCACGTTGTTTCTAATATCTTTCTGAATTTAGGTTTCTGATGGACTTTTTATCAGGAATAGCTCACATTGGAATTGAGTGGTAACATGTCCTCTCGAAATTCCATATATCCATCCATTACAGAGCCATTTTTGGAATCAATCAACTTAATAAAGTTTTGTTTTCCTTTATTTCGTGGCTACTAGGAACTTCGTTCTCCAGAATGTATTCTGTGATTTGGTTTAGGCAACAGCTCCATCTATGCTTTCACTTATGAACACATAACTTATTGACTGCTCTTAGTATCTTATGAAGATACGACAGTTGACTTCCAACGTCTAAGGTTACTTAAGTTGAGCTTTATACTAGCCCAGAGTTCATATAGTATAGATGGTACTAACTTTCGAGGCACATAATCTAAATAGCAAGCTGTAGTTAACAAATTTATCTCCCCAAAAGGAAATTGACAAGTTAACCTGCACCAGCATAGACCTTATCTTATTTAACAACATCCTAACACTCTCTCAAGAACATCGCTTGATAGAGGTGATAAATTGTCTCATTGTCTTTTTTCCAATACATAGATCCTTAAATTGTAAATTGACCAAGTAGATAAATATTCTTGCTCTCAAGCAATTCTCAAAGTTTGTTATACTCTCGTCTATTTGATCCTCCACTTTACTTGTATAATGTCTAAAATACCCCAATGTTTAGGACTTATGAGTAGTCAAATGGACATGATCATAACATGAAAATCAATCTGTCAATGTAACGAAAATACAAGGCTCCATGTCTAGCCTTCCACTTTCATCAAATCACAAATAACCATATTTATGAATTAATTAATAACAACATAAATGTAGCTCTCGTGGCTTTTTTAAGTGGTTCTCTCATCATCTTTTGGCAAGATACAGCCCACAAGCAGTCAAATCAGCTTCTAAGTAAAATATGAACCCAACAATTCAACTTTCATAGTTGATTCATTTTCTCTTGCCTAATGCGACCTAGCCCCATATGCCAAATACACTCATTTGCACTTGCATGACTAGATGAACAAGTATTTAGCAAAAAAGTAATATTCAACATAATACTTGTCCGTTATGATTGAGAAACCAATCCTAAGATGTCTACTACTATAATA
This sequence comes from Handroanthus guayacan, assembly GCA_014898755.1. Taxonomy (NCBI): domain Eukaryota; kingdom Viridiplantae; phylum Streptophyta; class Magnoliopsida; order Lamiales; family Bignoniaceae; genus Handroanthus; species Handroanthus guayacan. Next base: position 318,325 of record JACFYI010001639.1, read on the forward strand.
AATGTTATTTATAAAAACATCAACCATACTACTTTGAATGACAAACTTAGATTTTAGTTCTAAGAAGAACGTCAGATGATATCAAATTTCCAACACAAAGGAATTTGATTAGACCACATAGACTTCATTATCTCTAGTCCTATGCTTGTTATTTCCTGAATTTGATTAGACCACATAGCCTTTTTAGGAACTAGGTTTAGTCACATGACACTAAATGGACTTAACAACACTAAGTTGCTTATTCTCAACTTTGATGTGTTGTGCATCATGAAAGAAAGAGTTCATATTGACACGATGTGGCAACTTGCTTTCATATGCACCAATAATTAGTAGGAGACTAGCATAACAAATGGCATTTATTTCTCACTAAGACAAAACTGGTTAATTGACCTTTCACTAACACATCATAATTGACATAGTCCACATATGTCAAATTTGATTGTCAGCTAGTTCAAGTGAGTGACAATTGTACATTTATACTACTTGATAAGGTACACCTATATGTCGAGAGCAATTACGCATTGCTCACACTCACAGTTGAGATTACCAATCTTTAAATAAACCAAGATTGCTTGAGCTGTGGAATCTTTTCTTTTTCCACACTTGAAAGGCTTTATAGTCTTACCCTTAATGAGCAGTTTATACACTAGAGTCTCTTGCTCTTCAAGTGCATCTAAGATTTGTGGCACTGAATATCTTATCATTGCCATTTAGTTCATCTCTAAGTTCATATCTACTATGGTCGATCCCAAGTCGTGGTCTATGTATTAAAGAGTGACTACTATCTTAAACGCTTGTCTTATATACACATGCAATTTTGCACTTAAAAAATTAAGTTCAATGACAAAGAACATAAGGCATAGATCTAAAAGTTTACTATGTTCCAAACCATCAACTATAAACCAAATATTATATTATCACAAACCTAATTCTTAAGTCACAAAATAAGTTTTATGTGAGAATTTCTCTAATTCTACCAACCTAAAATCTCCCACTCCAATTAAGTATAAATTTCATAATTCACAAGAATACATCTTGCAGTGAAGGAAGCAGACGACATGTACTGAAAAATAAATGGTACTTCAAGATCCTCCAATAACTTGAAAAGTTTTACATGTCTTATAAGAAGAATAAATAAAATTACAAGTGAAAATGTAAACTACTACTAGTACACAATTACTCTTCTCCCAGAAAGCTTCCACCCACTATCGCCTCTTGGTGTACTCTATCACATAAAACCATATTACTGATACTGGTCGAAAGTCTATCACACACACGAAATATCAAAAATGTTTTCCTCTTACTGATCCTCATATCATGTGAGTTAGTGTGCACACTGCGGGACATGCGGATTTTCGCCGTCTCTTTAGTATTATCAACCCACCAGTTGAACATGGCTACTTTAACCTCAATCAGTGTTTTGTCATATCCCACTGTCTTGTGAATTTCACAGAACTTTTCTCATAAATCCTCCGGCAAGGGCCATTACCAAACTCGTATAAATTTTGGCTCATTGCCCACAAAACACCTTTCCCCTAGGGAAATGATTTCGTTATACTTCCTCTCCATAATTTCAAACTGTTCTCATTTGACGCATGAGAAACTTTGTAGTTTTCTCACATCATTCAAGAGCTCTAAACCCTCCACTTGACCCCAAAGGGCACGTCGAGCGTTTCTTATTATTGCTTTATCTAAAATGGGGTAAACAATTATTAGATTTAATATTTCAAAATTTAAAAACACTTTCAGAATGCAAATCATGTTCAATCTTATCAAGAATTACTTGAAAGGACACATCTTTCAAGTTCACTAGATAGCCAACCCTTTAGATTTTAATTTTTTGATTGCTCATAAAAATTTTCAAAATGTTTCTCCAAGAAAAATATTTTTTCTCAATTTTTCATTATCCAAAAGATCAAAATTAAGAAAAATATTTTTTTCATTCCAAAAAATTTATTTTACTTCACCAAAAAATCATAAATTAAAATATAAACATGCCAGAATTTTTACGGTCGAAAACCATAATTGGAACATGCCGCACGCGCCGTTACCACAACTAGGGCCACGGAGCGCCTGTTCCAAGCTTTTTTATTTTTTATTTTTATTTCTGACATGTCTCACCATGTCAGTGGACAATAGCTAATACGACACTAACACGTGTCAGTTCTTGCTTATGTGTCACGGTGATGTAGTTTCTGATGTGGCACACTGGACCTAACTTCATGCTGACGTGGCATGCCACATGGCTTAGTGATGTGTCATGTTCTGGCACGTGTTAGTCGGGGGAATAGGACATGGTTTAATCATTGACTGATCAACCGTTGCATGCCTAGGCCATGCAAAGCACTACGTGTGCACCATGTGTGACGGTTAAGCCACATGGCTAGCTGCCATTGGCCCATGTTGCATGCGTGACAGCAATTATCACACAGCCGCCTTGCCCTTCTCACGCACTCGGAGGCATTTTCTGGCCACCGGATTTTGGGCTACCCCATTTTCGATCGTCCTGAACTCAGTAGTGTGGTCAGATTTCTCAACTTATCTCTCCAAATTTAATTGAGTTAGGTCAACCCATTTGCGCGACCCAATTTCCAACACTTTTAAAGAAAATTAACGCATAGTTACTAACTAGTTCAATAACATAAATAAATTTCTCACGATATATCAAGAATAAAATAATAAAAATTTAAATATATGGCAAGATCAAAAGAAATATAATACCTCCAATCATCTCAAGCCATATATTTTCATTATTACTAATTCAATTCTTATATGCAGAAAATGTAAGAAATAGATGAGAATTTTTCTTTTGGCAAATATCCTGCCTATCTATATCCTCCCACTCAATACAATATTTTAAAATTGCAAATAGTTCTTCTCAAATAAGAATTTAGATGAACATTAAGTTTTTTATTTTGTTTTTGAAATTTCTTAATTATATATATATATATATATATATATGAAGAACAATTTTACAAGTTCTTCAATCTGCATAAACACCAAAAGAAAAAATAAAGGAAAGTAAACAATAAATTGGTAATCAACCAACCATTTCATTTGTATGCACTTGATAATAAATACATATCATTTATCTGTAAGAATTCAATACTACCGAGAATAGCCAAAACATGATTATTTAGCATTAAATTGGATTTTGATTCCAAAACATGAATTCATACGGGATAGAAACTTTTTTCCAAACATTCAAACTTACAAATATAATTTTCAAATCCCATTAGCAGCAGAGATGTCAATTTGGGTGGGTTCGGGAATGAGTATAATATAAAAAATTTAAATCCAAACCCAATTGACCTGATACACAATCCAAATTGCTCAACCCTAACTTGACCCAAAGAAAATTGAGTTGGGTTCGGGTTGACCTGATTTTCAATTAGGTTACCCAATAGCCCAATAAATCCAACCCAACCTGATAAACCTAACCCAACCCAAATTATTTTATTCATGTTTTTTGCCCAACACGATCCAAATTATAACCAAAAAAATTACAAAATTTAAAAGTCTAACTTCTATTAAAATTATTATATTCGTTTTACAACTAATATCAGATTAATAAATTAAAATTTTAAACTTAAAACCATATGATAAAAGTCTAACACCCGAATAGTGAATTCTTGATGATAACATAAGTCATTAAGTCTTATAATAACTAATAAGTCAAAGCAAATTACAAACTAATAAGTCACAAAATTACAAATTACAAATTAATAACCATCGTTAAATTGTTTTAAGAGTCAAACCTCCACAAACATAAAAATAGGAACTTAACATGATGAAAATAGCACTAAAGATGTTATGAAATATTATATATATATAGTAAATATATATAGGTATGCCGGGTTGAGTTGAGTCTGGTGGGGTTAGATCGGGACATGGTTGACTTGATTTTTATCTTCGAGTTGTCGGGTTGACCTTCAGATGAACCTAACCTAATTTTCTTTTTTCAGGTTGCTTTTCGGATTGATTTGATTTGACCCAAACCCAAAAACCCC
>JACFYI010001639.1:322434-344452 GCA_014898755.1 Handroanthus guayacan
TATAAGAAAATACCCCATTTACCAACAAAAAAATTCAATACAAATTTAAAATCCATCACAAATTTATTAGAATATACTCTGTCACTGATTAATTCATCGTAAATTTGTGAGAGATCTCATCTATTTTTAATGAAATTTTATCCATCACAAATTTTCTGTTAGTCAAGGAGTGTTTCCTTAGTGTATGTGGAGAAAACATTCTTGCTAGATAGCATATTGATGAAAAAATGCACTTTTCCATGCCATTATTGTATAAATTAATCATGCGAGAAGTCATATCGGGGACGAGAAAACTAGCCAAGAAGGCTCTAACACTGCAGTTAGAAATCAAAAGCATACCTTATGCGCAGATGCATAACTTGATTGAAACTATGTTAGAATTACATCGCCCACTTCTTGAAGAAAAAATTCAAACATTGTTAGATATCTGATTACTCGAATCGAAAACACAAATTCACAACTCAAATATCTCAAGTGTTAGGCAAAATATTTGTCTTCCACTTGTCTTTACTTTTCTATATCTCAAATGATGAAGTGAGAGGGCTGTAGTTATAGTAGAAGATATATTTCATCATCAATTGTTGCACCTCTTTAACATGCACCTTTGCTGAAGAGTTCTAATCAAAATTAGGGAACGTATTTCTTGGGTATATAATTTTCTAATACTCTTTATTTTAAAGGTATTTCAAAATATTATTTTTAGTTTGATGTTCTTGAAATTTACTATAGTGTTGTAATGTGGGAAGAAAGGACATTTCCAGAATGGGGGTAAAATGTGTGGACCTGTTTTGTCATGTGCCATTGTACCAATAAATTCCACACAATCTCCTTTCTTTCTTATTAAGTGAAGTTTGTGTGAGTTTGAAAAATACTTATTTGATAAGCTGTTATTTAATTCTTTTACCATTTAAAATTTCGTTTATATTGTAAATTTCTTAAACTCAATTAACAATAATCTATAATCTTATTAGCAACGTCCATGGGTTATATCCAATCCATAAATAAGTATCAATCATATTTCTCAACCCCACAATCATATTCCCCAACCACACTCCCAAAACACAATTTCCCTTATTCTATTCCCCAAAATACCCGCAAACAAAAACAAACAAAATCTATGCTATTTTATAAGTTCTTAAACATCTTCAAGATGATTTAAAGAGCTTATAAGCTCATCCAAATTCCAAACACCCTCTTAGTTTAAGCCATCCAACTCTTTTTTTTGAGTTATCAATACTTCAATCTGGTCGATTTGATTTGACCCAAATTAAATTTCATCAGTCCACCAGATTTGAAATTTGCCCTAAACACTTCACCCCCCTAGAAAATACCAAAATGTGCACTTTTCTCCCTAAAATATTCGATATTCAGTCGTGCCCCCCAAACTAGTAAATAGTGTTGCACATTACCTCCTCAGTCAGTTATTCAGTGAGAGGTAATGTGCAACACTATCTACTAGTTTGGAGGGGGCATAACTGTATATTGAATATTTCAAGGGAAAAAGTGTATAATTTGAATTTTTCTGGAATGTGAGGTGCAATAAGTCCTTTTTAATATTTTACCATTCACCCACATCATATATGCTTTAGGAGTTACCGACACCGTAAGGCCACATAACCTCCAACTCAATTAACCCTACGCATCACCATAGCCTAGTGGGTTGAAAAGACTTATGCAAACAACTTGATATATAGTGACTACACCTAACCTCATGGCCACACATTTCCTTCTTTTCTAATCCCTCACAGTAATTCAAGGGGGAAAAAAAAAGGTGTACCAAACTGATTGATCAACATTGCTTTAACCCATGCCATGTCAATTGCTTCAACCTTTCATAATTGAACTTGTGCAACTTTCTTGAACTAAAAGTGCAACACACTCCATACATTAATCGTTTGTCATTAAATTAGACTACGACCACCCGCCTACAACAATTGAGATAATTTTATATTCCTAATATTTTGTCCAATCACACTCCATACATTAAGTGTTTTTATAATTAGATCAAATATCAAGAAATGTTGAGATAATTATCCCATAATAGTTTTTAAGATCATCATTGACTCAACCATTACACCTAACAACAGTACTAAAATTACCCCAAATCACAGTTCAAAGTGCCACAGCTGACGATGAAGATGATGATAACAAGATCAACACCATAGCAAACAGAAATCTTACACTTAAAACTTTCCGCCATAAATCTGAAAACCTTATAATTTATAAAATCTCAAACAGTTATCAGATGAGTATTACATAATCAAGAACACTAAATCAAACAAAGGTTTTGTGAAATCTTTCATCTTCTGCTCTGATTTTCACCAGAAAACATCAATATTATTACCCATCTAAATCTACGAAGGATGGACCTTGTTAGAATTAGAAGAGACCGTTTTAAAAGCAGATTTCATCGAAGCAGTAGCTGAATTCACAGCAGCTTCAATATACTGCTTCGTAGCAGAAGCAGCAGCTTTTTCCAAATTTTTCCCCATTTTCCGTGCGCCCTCGGCGAGGGCAACCAAACTGACGTGCTCCGCCGCGGCAGCTCTGTTCATCTCCTCCTCGAAGCGGCTGAACTCAGCCATGGCGCTCTCCATCGCCGAATCCAGATAATCTTCGGATTCTTTCACGTAATCTTCGGCTTTTTGGACTTCTTTATCGCCCTCGAGCTCCAGATCCGCCCACGCCTTGTAGGCCTCGACCTCGAAGAGCTTCATGAGGTCTTCAATGGTTGAGGGATCAAAGTTCTTGTCGTGGAGGGCTTGGTCTGAGAGGAATGAGAATTCGTAAAAGAGGGCCTCCATTAATTAAATTTTCTGGAATTTTACTGTGATGGTGGTGAGGTGGAGAGGAATGAGATGCCACTTGAAGAAAAACTAGTGTGGAGAATCATATAAAGGGGGACGGCACTCGTAATGGTTTGCTTTTCTTATCTTTTCTTTATTAATATGTCTTGTTTGGCCAAAAGCAGAAAAATATGCTACTTTTTTGAGTAAAAAATTGGGATTATGCAAAAGTGCAACTTTAAGAGGGTTAACGGTATTATTGGATTTTTCTTTTATTTAATTACATGCTATAGATTTAGGCACGAATTTTTAGATATATAATTCAGTCTTTTGTCTTGTAAAATCTGAAGTTTTTGAAAGGATAATTATCTCAACACCTTATAAGATTTTACTAATAGTTATAGAAACAGCTTCATATAGTTTGAGAAATTATAATAATTAGTAACTATAGCACACTCAATACATGTGACTAAATTTTTTTGTTTACAAAATTAGAGATACTTGTTTATTTTTAATAATAAAAAATATTTTATTCTGTAGAATAATATGATCAAAAAATAAATTTAAAGGTACTAAAGTTGGAAAAAAGAAAGTATAATTGAAGAAAAGAATGAAATAAAAAATAAATATTAAAAAAGAAGAATTAAAGAAAAATATATTGTTTTTATTTTTTATAACTACTTTATCATTATTTTTTGTAATAGGGTTGTTTCTGTATATTTAGTATGACGGACCAAAAATAACTACTTTTGGCCCTCTTGCTTTATATATAGTATAGACATTTACTATTGTTAGATTAACAAGATTCTACTTGTAATGTTTCAGTTAATTTATTGTATTTTCAGTAGATTTAATTGTAATTTCTCAAACCACACAATATATTTTTGTAATTAGACCAAACCCAATAGGTGTTGAGGTAATTACTTCTTTTCAAAATTATATAACCAATTAGCTTCATGCGGCACAAATATCAGGTTGTGAATTGTTGACATATTAAATTAAAGTTGGTCAAAGTATTATAGTAGCGGAAGCTTGGGGGCATTTGCAGAATATGCCAACGTGTAGGCCATATGACGGATGATGCGCATGATGGTATCAACACCATTGCATAAAATATGTGGGCAAACAATAGGCACCATCAGGTAATGATCGGTAGGTAGAGACAGCACAAAGCACTAGATGTTGAGATTGTATCGGTTGAATGATAAATGCGGGGCTAGGGCATCAGGAGTGCGCAAGATAATGTAAGTGAGCACTGGTTGTGTTTGAGTGTTGACAGGCAATAGTCCAATGCACACTTAGGCCAAACGTCATCGGGTGATGCACACGAAGTGCACGCAAGCAATGTCGAGTTGGCGTGTGCAAGATAATTTGCAGCAAAAAAGTTGCTCTATCGTGGAATTCTACTTGTAAGATGGGCCGATCAAGTCCTCACTGAGCTGGAATAATTGGCTACAATCATAATGCTAGTGCAAGTAGAACTCTAGTTAGGACTTATCTTGCTTTGTGATGCTTTAGTTAGTTGTAATTTGGCCTAGTCATAATTGTACACAGACTACTTTCGTTGTTGTGGATGTCAGTTGTAGCTTTTGGGTATTATTTTAAATACTTCTGATGACCTTAAAACTCCGCAAAGTTAGTTTTTGTTGGCTAAATGTGGCAAGAGACGTGAGTTTTGTGTTCGGGTGTGGTTTCTTGTATTTTATTCATGGGAATAATAAAATTACAAGGTTAGGAGGTGGGCTTCCATAATTTATTGTCATATTTACTTGATATTGTGTGTGTGGTTTGCTTATGACTTAGCTCAATCTTTTCAAACTAAGCACATCAAGTGCACTAGGGTTGGCTGACTGATTCTGCAGGCAACCAAGCTGCATAATGCGTGAGTTTTAGGCAAAAAAATTGCCTATATTAGCCCCTGTGGTAGCATGTCATAGCTGGTTGTTTTGATTTTGATAGAATCATAAAAGCATGGACCTAGATCATGGTTTTATGACAAGTTGTCTCCTTAATTTGGAAACAAGGATGCAATAGATTGAAAATACATGGGTCAAACCTCGGTGTCGAAATTGATGGTATTATTTGAGCAAATCCACCTCTTGGGGCAACTAGTGGATCTAAAAAAGCGATAGATAGGTTGTCAGAATTTGTTGAGAAAAGGATAAATTTAGTGGCACAGAACGTGAAAGTCCTCAGTAACACTATTTATATGAAAGTCGAAACAATTACTAAGGACGTTGCCTCTTGAAGAGACTTTCAAATCGGGAACGATAGAGGATTACCCTCTTCTTCTAAAGTGATGAGTCCTAGGACCTTAAATCTTTGGGGGTTAGCATATCACCAAAGAATTAGAGGACTTGTTCCTAGATATGAAGGCCTATTTTCAAGCTACTAACATGCGTGAATCCGAGAAAATTTTCTAGCAAGTAAATTTCTCATGGGAGACGACAAATCGAGGTGGCTTACTTGATTATCGGAAGACAATAGTGTCGATCGTGTGAGGACTCATATTCGAAATTGATTGATATTATCCTTATCCAAAAGCATTCAAGTATATTTGTATTTGTATTCTCTGCAAAAATTCCGAATATGGATGTAGCAATATCTGCATCTGATCATAATTTTAATAGAATTATCTATATAAATAATATAATGTATAGGTATTAAATCATTTATGAAAAAAAATTAAAAATTATAAACTAAAAATTAAAAATTTAGGCTATGTTGGAAAATTTGAAGTAATTTTTACTCATCAATTTTAATTTTTCAACAAATTCGGATATTTGAAGTAACAAATTCGCGTACTGGATGAAAAATGTGGATAATAGTTATAACAATATCTCAATATTATATATGTATCCTAATTGTAAAAATATATACTGGATATCCAAATATCTAATCAGTATTCGACGGATGCAGATACTGATATTCATTTTTAGTATCTGGTACAAATATAATTCAAATATGGTATCTACATCTGGAAAATAACAAATACGAGTACAGATATGCGTGCTAATATCCCCATCTGAATTTTCGAATTTAGGGGCCTCTTGATAATTATTGCAATGGTCCATCACACGATGTATTCATATTGCAATATACAATATTAGAATTCTACAGAAAGATCTCTTTTTATGTTTGCCCAAATTCCGAAAGATGTGCATTTCTACCACCAATTTTATTACATAGTGCGATTTGATGTCTACAGCATTTACTATCTCAGACTGCGAGGTCAATTAAATTACGAAGGTTTCATTAAACGTCAATAATGTCGACTCAAAAATACTTATCAAGAATAAAAAGATAAATAGATTAAACGTGATTTGTTATCACATCAACGTCGTAATTAATAACTTGCAAATAAGCTGGTTACAATTAAGGAATGGTTACCTTAACATTTTCGAAATGTAGTATAATCAGAAGAGCATCCTTGTGACTTAAGAAATTATAACAACACTTTCTGCATAATATAATTTTTTTAAGATTGGAATAATAGGGATGGAAAATACTTATCAAACCCCATACTCCCCCATCAGAAAGGGAGAGATAATGTCACTTTAACTAAAGGATAGTGATGCCTACATATTGCAAATCAAATACTCTAAGAATATAATATATTATGAACCCTATGTTTACTATATGATATTATTATATGTCTTCAAATTATGGGAAGTGTTTTTTAAATAAGTCAAATTTAAGGCTTGTCCAAATCACCAACCAATTAACATAGCTTTCTTGCACCCATAAGAGTGGCTAAATAGATGTAAGACTTTTGTATCCAAGAATTAACCTTGAGCAATTTAGAGGAAAAGTTACCTTTCTAGTACCTTTGGTAAGAAATAACATTATATTTGGTATAACGATTTTGGTGAGTAAAAAAAATAAAATATTAGAGAAAATATTTTTGTTTGATTAGTGAGTGAATTATTACAGCAAGAATAACTCGAGGGAAATTTTAGTTTAATTGGAAAAAGTCATTTTTCTCACAAAATGGTGAGGAAAATGAAGGAAAATTTTATTTAGGTCTCTCCCTTTCTCCAATACATTCTGAATTTTCTTCTTCTTATTTTCTTTTTTAATATTTTCTTTGAATAACCATACAAATTTGAAATTTCATATTTCTTTTCTTTTATTCTTTTTCATAATTTTTTCTTATTCTTTGAAAATTCCTAAACCAAACTTAGTGTAAGTGTGATTTATTATCCTTAATAATAACATTTGACACTTCTTGTCACGGGAATAAAGAGAGAGAATGGGGAAATTTAAAGTCTTATCTGCAACTTAGTTGGGAATCCAGCTAGTTGTCAAGTGGACCAGTGGTGCCACATTTGTCAAAGCCCATATGCTGTCTTTATTGAATTCTCGTCCCCCGCCCCCACCCCTATGGTATGCCCACTCCCAACATTCTTCTTTTTCATTTTTATATAAATTAAAACATAAATAGCGTTTAGTATGTATGTAAAAATCTAATAAAGTAAAATAACGTTATTATAATATAACTAGTGGGTGTTGGATCTAACCAAAGATAAAATTTCCACTCAAAAATATAATTTGTAAACAACAGTGAGTAGAATTGTATCCATGCTGATTGATTAATTTTATTTCTTTCAAGATTATTAAAATAAATAAAAAGGAGGGAGATTTTATCAAACGAAAAAGATTAAACAATTTACAAAAAATTAACTTGCAAAAAAGGAACGATTTAAATCAATACAAACGAAGGTCTAGCCAAGGTATAATCTCGATTATGGCTCTTGAATTCGATCATTAATGCAAAGATGAATTTCTTTATTCTTAGATAAATTGGTTATAGTTAATCGAGAACTTCCTAATAACATACTTCTCCTTACTTTATCAATAACCAAGAGAAATTCGTTGATTATTTCCCTTACCAATAGACAATCCTAAAGAAGTTCATAGTGTTTATTTTATCAACCGCATTAAGAACTAGAGAAGCCATCAGTTCTAACTAACAAACACACACAAACGGGATTTATTTAAGTTAAATCATATATTTTTATAGCATAAGTCGAGTACCTTTACATATACTGAACCATGCTATTTGCTACTAATTATTAGAATAATTAAACAATTATCGATTTAAAAGTCTAATTAGTAAAGTAAATATTCTAAACTATCAAATATGGGCCCTAGGTTCAACAAACCTAAATGTTTGTAATGAAAATAGAAAATATATAAATACTCAAGAATAAAAAAATGAGAAAATGTAAATTAGATCTTACAAATTTTGAAGAATCAAAATTTCAATTTATCCTTGACTAGACAAAGGAAGTATAGCAACTCATATTTGAAAAGAAAACACAAAACTAAAATTTGCAGAGAATAATTCTAAAGGTAGGTACCTCCAAAAGACTCTTAAGTTCTCCTTAAAAAAACAATCATTCCTTCCCATAGGAGGAATAAAAAAGGAAACATATTCCTAAAATAATTCAATCTTTAAGGAATCTTAATTACCAAAGAAACATAACAAAAATAAACTTTTAAAATAAGAAAACAAAACAAAAAATTAGATAGTGACCGAAGCCCAAGTCTTCCAATTAATCCTGTTAGGCACTCCAGACTGCACAGGTTTTAGGGCGTGTCCACGCCTTAACTGCTAAACTTTTCTGTGCTATATTTTCTCTCTCATGACTTATTGTCTTCTTCAACAAAAATGATTTTAGCTCTAACCATGCCAAATACTTGATTTAACGTCATTTTTCGTCCAAGTCTTCAATTCACTCCCTAAAAAATAAATTATGAGTTAAAATCAAGAAATCAAGCAATTAAACTATTAGACACATGGGAAAATAATACATTAAAAATGAACATTATGCAACTTATCAAATTCTCCCACACTTAATTAGACTATGCTTGTCCTCAAGCATGCAATAGTTCGAGTTCATCAATCTTCTCATGATTCTTCCCTATCCCGTTTTTCCCCCACACTTGAGATAACCCACATCTTGAGCTTCAAATGCTTGAATTAAAGTACAAGTAAGAGACAAGCAATTCATAGACTAAATCCTTGCAAGTCACAAGACAACGAATCACCCTGATGATATTTTGAAATCAAAATACAACAAGAAATCAACATTTATCAATTTCTCACAAGAATTCAAGACGTCAGGTCAATGAATTATCAAGTCAATACATAAAGAGATATTCACCATAGGCTTACCAAGACATTATGTTATTATGATTAATAGGTCAAATGCAAATAAATTACTAAGGACGAAGGGAAAGACCTTATTCACTTCTTTTTTTTTTTTTGGCACTTTATTCGAGTCGTTAGCCAATCTTTTTATGTGAGGATAAATACTTGTGGTGAATGTACCCAGTTACTTAGTCAGTCACAACTTGTCTAGAATATCATCTAACTTTTTTACGCGAGAACAAATACTTGTGGTGAATGTACTCGGTTACTCAGTCAGTCACAGTTTTAGATGGTTACTATCCTTACTCATAATCATCTTTGGTGATTAGAGGAGTAATAATGCCTTTTTCTCCTGTTTTTTCTTTTTTCTTTTTTGATCGATCCTTATCATCTCAGTGCATTCAACTCAACAGAGTAACTTGATCATAAATATCAGAGCAAGTTCTGGCAAAAATAAAACTACGTGTGACAACCACTCAGAAGAAAACAATGCACTTTTTTATAGGCCCAAAAGCTCAATTGGGATGGTATGTATCGATTCCTTCAAGCAAATTTTCATTCAAGTTGACCACCAAAACAACTAATCATAATATGAAAACCAACAACTTAACTACTCATGCTCATATCAAATCATATTTCAATTAAGTACGAGCGGTTTTGAGTCGTATCAAGATGGATATCAACAAAAGAAGAAAGAATTAGAGAAAAATAACAAACAAGAACTAAAATATGACTAAATTTAAGAAAAAAAAAAATCTTCAATAATGAGAAGCAGGTATGAAGAAATGGCTTAGCATATTTAAAGTAAAATATCAGAAATATTAGTACAAATTCCCTCCTCTATACTTAAATCATACATTGTTCTCAATATATGAAAAAGAAAGTAAGAGATGAAGTAAGGGGTTGAGAGGCACTTCCCCTGTGAAGACAAGAGGGATTTGTGTGCCATATGTTTCAATCTCATTGTCTAAAATTACGGCGTGTCAACAGGTGTGATCGGGAAAAAAAAAGATTATGGATGGGTGGATGGTTAGAGAGAGAGAGAGAGATGGGGTAGGGTGGTGTCTAGGGTGATTTCAAATTTTTTTTATTTTTTATTTGTCTTATTTTTTTGAATTTTCTTTTTGGAAACAGGAGAAATAAATGAAAAAAGACAAAAATAGAAAAATAATAAGGTAGTATATGGCTTGGATGATGGACAGAAGAGGTTAGAAGTTAAGGCGTGGGTGTGCCCTATTGAGGGACATTTATTGTCCAAGAGAATAGAAAAGACAGAAGAGGTCATGGAACAAGGCGTGGGCGCGCCCTATCAGGAGAGTTCTTTCTTCTAAGAGAATAAAGAGGGCAGGAGAGGTCACAGATAAGGCGTGGGCAAGCAGTATCAGGGGACTTCTTTTGTCTCAAAATTTGTATTTTGGACTTATAAACCACTCTTCACTGATCAACTGAGACCTATTTCCTGCCCAAAAGACGACGAGACCAATGGTATTAGGCAAGATAAAATACAACACAACAAAATCTAAATGAAAAAGCATAAAAATAAAATTAAAAAAATCTAATTAAAATTTGGGTTGCCTCCCAAAAGCGCCTCTCTTTAACGTCTTTGGCTAAACGCGATGCTCCTTTATTTGTGATAACTTGGACACTCCAAGCGAAATGTGTCAATGTTGTATACTTGGGGGCCTTCGAAAAAAGGTTTCAAGCAATGCTCATTGACTTTGAAAATCTTTCCCGGCATCCAAATTTCTTATTTCAACTATGCCATGAGAAAACACATTAGTAATAATAAAAAAACCCTTTCTATCTAAAACGTAATTTACCAAAAAATAATTTTGAGCGAGAAATTAGAACTTTTTGCCCAATCAAAATTCTTTTTCCTGAAAACCATTTGATCTTGAAAGGCTTTTATCTTGTCCTTGCAAGTTCTTGAATTCTCATGGCCATCACTTCCTAAATCAACTGTCTCCTGAGTGGAAGAGTTAGCAATATCCACAGCAAAAACACAAAACACATTACTAGGATTATTTTTGGTGTCATAAATATCAAATTGAATTATCGCACCATCAAATTCTACTGTAAGTGTGTCATCATGTACATTAATTTTTGTTCTAGATGTTCTAAGAAAAGGTCTTCCCAACAAAATTTGTGTTGAATTAGGAGAACTATCTTCCGTCATATTAAGCACATAAAAATCAGCAGAAAAAACCAACCCATTAGTTTGTACTAACACATTTTGTAGGATTCCCTTAGGATATACGATAGATCTATCAGCAAGTTAAATAATCACACTAGTTTCTTTTAAGAGGCCAAAATTCAAAGATGAATAAACGAAAAGAGGCATAACATTTATAGATGCTCCAAAATCACACATAGCCTTTTCTATTCTAAAGTTATCTATTTTGCAAGGGTTGGAAAATATACCAGGGTCCTTGCACTTAGGAGGCAACCTTCTTTTGGAGCACCGCTAAAACGTTCTCCCCCACACTTATTCTCTCGTTATCCTTTAGCTTTTTCTTATTGGTGTACACTTCTTTGAGAAAATTAGCACAGCGAGGTATCTGTTTAATTGCATCGAGTAAAGGGATATTTACCTCGACCTCGCGAAAAGTCTCAAGAATTTCCTTCTCTTCTTCTTCTTTCTTTGATTTGGCAAACTTTTTAAGAAAAGGAGATTTTATCACCAATGGCTTTGGTACCTTTTTGGTGGGTTCTTGAAGTTGATCAATTAGATGATGAGGTGCAACCACTCCTTTTCCAGTTCCTTTCTCCAAAGTACTCCTATGTACCACCTCAATGGGTTCCTTCAGCTCTTTATCGTTTCTCAAGATAATTGCATCAACATTTTGCTTTGGATTAACAATAGTTTCCAAAGGCAATTTCCCTTGGGACTCCAATCTACTTATTGAGGTGGCTAGCTGACTAACTTATTTTTTCAAGTTTTGGATGCTCGTTCTCGTCTCCTATTGAAATTGTTGTGTGTTAATCGCAAGTGATTTAACAATTTCTTCAAGAGACATACTTGAATTTGAGATAGGATGTTACTGTAGAGGAGGCTGTTTGTGTTGAAAGTTTTGATAATCCAATTGCCCCGTTCTATAACTCAGATTCGGATGATCCCTCTATCTAAGGTTGTAGGTATTTAAGTAGGGGTCATACCCCCTTCGTGGTGGTCCAGGAAGTCCCCCAACTGCATTGATTTGTGCATAGGAATCTTTTTGGAGTGTGGGACATATATCAGTTGGATGACTAATGTTAGCACAAATCCCACAAGCTTTGACTTGTTGCATCTTTCCAGTAACCAGTTGTTGAACGAGAGAAGTTAGATTAGAGATTTGATGCTTAAGGGATGAACTATTTACCTCATTAACTCTTCTTGAAGAATCCTGTCCAAATCCAAACTGCTGAGAATTTGCAGCCATTATGAAAATTAAATTCCTAACTTCACTAGGAGTTTATTTCACAATGGCACCTCCACTACCTACATCCATCATCTTTCTCTCTATTGGTAGAAGTCCCTCATAAAAGTATTGGAGCAGGAATTGTTCAAAAATTCCATGTTGGGGACAACTCACACATGATCGTTTGAATATTTCCTAATACTCATAGAGAGTTTCTATGCCCTTTGTTTAATCCCACAAATTTCTTTCCTAATGTTAGTTACGCAGGAAGTGGGAAAGAATTTGTCGAAAAACAACCTTACCATATATGTCCATGTCATGATAGAATAAGGAGGAAGATAAAACAGGTAATCCTTCGATTTATCAGCAAGTGAAAATGGAAAGCCTTGTAACTCGATTTGCTCGTCAGTCACTCCTTGTGGTTTCATTCTCGAGCACATGACATAAAGCTCCTTCAAGTGCTTATGAGGATCCTTATTCTCCAAACCTCGAAAAGTAGACAACAAGTGAATCAGACCATACTTCAACTCAAACGACATATCTAACTCTAGATATTTAACACAAAGCAGCTATTGAATCAAGTCTGGCACAACTAGTTCTCTCAGAGTTCTTTCATTGGCCATTGCTTATTCTCTCTCAGAATCACTGGATTCGTTTTAATCAAAATTGGTTTCCAAGTTAGAGGATGAAGATGATTTTTGCTTATTCCGCAATTTGGTCTCCTTCTTTAGCCTCCGAGCAGTCTTCTCGATTTCAAGATCGTATTGAAGTTTAGCTGATGAGAAGATTGAGGCATCAAAAATAAATTTCCAACTCAAAAATATATTTGTAAATAGCAATAAGTAGGGTTATAGTCACACAAATTGGTTAATTTTATTCCTTTCAAGATTATTAAACACAATAAAAATGAGGGGAGATTTTATCAAACGAAAAAGATTAAACGATTTAGAGAAAATTAACTTGCAAAAAAAGGAAGGATTTAAATCAATATGAATGAAGGTCTAGCCAAGGCATAATCTCGATTTTAGTTTTTGAATTCGATCATTGATGTGAAAATTAACTTCTTTATCCTTAGATAAATTAGTTATAATTAATCGGGAATGCCCTAATAACCTATCTCCCCACACTTTATCGATAACCAAGAGAAGTCGTTAATTATTTTCCTTGCCAATAAACAACTCTAGAGAAGCTCATAGAATTTAATTTAGCAACAGCATTAAGAACTAGAGAGGCCACCAATTCTAATCAACAAATGCACACAAGCAGGGTTTATTTAAGTTAGATCATATATTTCCAAAGCACAAGTCAATTACCGTTGCATATACTAAACAATGCTATTTGCTACTAATCATTAGAACAATCAAACAATTATAGTTCAAAAGTCTAATTAGCAAGGCAAACATTCTAAGCTATCAAATATTGGCCCTATATTCAATATAGCTGAATGTTAAACAAAATAAAAATGAGGGGGAATTGGTTATAATTTGTAAACATGAGTGAGTTAAGGTCGTATCCACAGGGATTGGTTAATTTTATTCCTTTCAAAATTATTAAACCAAATAAAAAAGATGAGAGATTTTACCAAACGAAAAAAATTATACAATTTAAAGAAAATTAACTTGCAAAAAAAGGAAGGGTTTAAATCAATATGAATAAAGGTCTAGCCAAGGCATACTCTCGATTTTGGTTCTAGAATTTGATCAACGATGCAAAAATGAATTTCTTTATCCTTAAATAAATTAGTTATAGATAATCGGGAACACCCTAATAACCTCCCTCTCCTTACTTTATTGATAACCAAGAGAAGCTCGTTGATTATTTCATTTGCCAATAAACAACCTTAGAGAAGTTCGTAGAATTTAATTTATCAATAGCATTAAGAACTAGAAAGGCCACCAATTCTAACCAACAAACATACACAAGCGAGATTTATTTAAGCTAGATCATATAATTTCATAGCATAAGTCAAGTACATTGGCATATACTAAACAATGCTATTTGCTACTAATTATTAAAACAATTAAATAATTATGAATTTAAAAGTCTAATTAGCAAAGCAAACATTTTAAGCCATCAAATACGGGTCCTATATTCAATAAACCTGAATATTTGTAATGAAAATAGAAAATATATGAATATCCAAGAATAAAGAAACGAGAAAGCGTAAATTAGATATCACAAATTCTGAAGAACCAAAACTTCAATTATTCTTGACTTGACAAAAGGAGCTTAGCAACTTACGTTTGAAGAGAAAATACAAAAACTAAAATTTGCAGAAAATAATTCTAAAGCTAGATACCTCCAAAAAAACTTCTAAGTTCTCCTTAAAAAGACAATCATTCTCTCCAATAGGAGAAATCAAAAAGAAAACCTATTCCTAAAATAATTCAATCTTTAAGAAATCCTAATTATCAAAAAAACAAAATAAAAATAAACTTCTAAAACAAGGAAACAAAACAAAGCCCCAATAAAAAACATTGGATAGTGGCCCAAGCCCAAGTCTTCCAATTAATCCCGTCAAGCACTTCAGACTGCACAAGTTTTAGGGTGTACCCACGCCTTAACTACTAACTTTTTTGCACTATATTTTCTCCCTCATAGCCTCTTGTCTTCTTCAACAAATATAACTTTAGCTCTAATCATGCCAAACACTTGATTTTAAGCTCTTTTTTTGTCCAAATCTTCAATTTACTCCCTAAAATATAAAATATGAGTTAAAATCAAGGAATCAAGCAATTAAACTATTAAATATATGGGGAAATATTACATTAAAAATGAACATTATGCAACTTGTAAATAACTAATAATTCATTGTAGCATGTGGAATATATAACTATCTTTTTATATTACTTCTTACATAATTTGAATATTACTAGAATTTCAAATCTTTATATATATACATATATATGTATTGTAAGGTACCCGTTATATTCCTTAAGGGTATAAAAAAAATGACAAAAGAATCAAATTTAAATATGGTTAACAATAAATATAAGTAATTAATAAATTAAGCTACAGTTAAAGAATATGGGGCCATGAGCCGTGAACCCACCAATCCTTAACATAGGCACTATAAATAACTGCTAAAGATAATTAATAGGGAAGATGACTCTTTCACACACAAAAGAACTAAAGAGAATTTCAAGAGAAAAAAAACCTATCGATCGAAATCAGCTGTTCCCGAGTCAAGATCCCAACTTTTTACTGTCTAATCCCTAGGCCAGAATATCCACGGTAGGTTGCAAAACATTCACGGCAATCTATCCTTCGGTCCATTGCCTCCATTTACACCCTACCAAGCTACAATCAACACTTAGGATCGACTGCCTTGGTACGCTAAGTTGCGGACATGATGTAAAACATCCATAGTAGCCTCCTCTAAAGTCAACTGCCTTTGCCCCGTCTCTGTTTGGCTGGGACTAGTTGCAAAATATCCACGAAGTTTCAAGATATTGTACCCTAAGATCGACCGCCTTTGCCCATGCTCTATCGAGCTGTGGTCAACCACCTTCACCCCTAACTGCCAAGTTGTAGAAAGATTGCGAGACACCCATGATGGACTACCTTAAGGTCGATCGCCGCCGCCCCTAAGCTGCAAAATATTCATGGCGGTCTATCCTAAAGTCGACCACCTTCACCTCCGGTTTGCCAAGCCATGGAAAGGCTATGAAACATCCCTAACAGTCTACCCTAAGGTTCATTGCCTTCACCTGTATTCTTCTAAACCGCAAATGGGCTCCGAAACATCAAAAACAGTTTATTCTACGGTCAACCACCTCTGGCCCCTCATCTTTAAGAATCTATTTACTAGTATCCAATTTAGTAGTCTTCGAAATCTATTAATCACAAACTTGATGGAGCTTCTGCAATGCTTTGTGAAGCTCTTTTCCCCTCATGAAAATTTACAAGATTTTTTGTCTCACAATATTCCAAACACGTGCTCCAACAGGGAATACAAGACACCTAGCAATAGTAGGTGCAATGTAATAATATAAATAGGTGGGCATTCTTTCATTGTATTGAATGTACAACATAAAAACAAAGCTAGAGAAATATGGAAAATAACAATGTTGGTTCTTACTACGGTCGGGAATGGACAAGTCATTCGGAGCATGATGCTACTATTATACGATTATGCTAAAGATTATAAGTTCATGATATCTCCATATTAGATGGGGTATGTAGCAAGATTTCGACTGATTTGAGTCAACCTTTGTTCACTAGGTTCCTATATCTCATCGTAAGGCAAAAGACTATCCAAATGCAAGCATCTTGCACAACATTCTCTCAATTCCTTACATCGGCAAGTGTGCATTACAATAGCATCACTAATGTGGTCATCATAGACCAAAATTATGACGCAAACCATATCAAGGTTCTCGAAATTTTGGATTTGTAATTTGTCATTTTTTTACAAATTTTCTTAGTCATTTTATCACTATTTTGTTGTCCACATCTTTTTAAGGAATCAACTGTGAAACGGACTTTTTGCAACCAAGGTTTGTATTGGTGCCATGGTTGTAAATTGGTGTTCGTCAAGAACCAAGCCGCATTTTCTTGAATGAACTATTCGAACAACCAATAAATAAACGTGAGTCAAACTCCGACTAAGACTCCAATCAGTAAAACGACTATTGTGGAACCTAAACACTTTTGTTGAATTCAATGAAAATATATTTTTGACAACATACATTTCAAAATTTTTAGGCATTAATTCTTAATTCTTAGAGGAATAAAATTCAATTATATGTATGAAATCAATTCCAAGAGAAACCTACTTTCATGAAACAAGATAATCCAATTATCTACTTAAGGCTAATCAAATATGAACATGCAAACACTTAATTAATTTCCAATAGTACCATAAATGAAGACATACAGGAAAAAAAAGTCAAGAATTGATAGTTGTGGGTCGTGTGCCTATAAATACCAAAGAAAAGTTAAAATAAAAACTACCAAATAATGAAATCACTATAAACCACGTAACTATGCATAATTCATCCAATGTAGCTTTTTTCATGCACACATTCACCTCAGCTTTTAAATAGAGGACAGTAATGGAGCACCAGTCTAAACGTCAAAAAAGTCTAAATCGGTAAATGTTCTGACACCGATAAAAATTATCCAATGTCACTAACTCAAGCGACTAGACAACATTAGTCAAGCAAATCGACCTCGAGCCTCTTTGTTCATACCCTAAAAAAACATCCAAATTAGCTTCGTTGCGTACAAGCCAATGAGTAGCAATAATTTTATCATCTAGATAGATGGTTTACAATCTCTAAAAGTTCTTTGAAAATAATTATCTAATCTGATGAGTCAAAATCAACTATGGTCGGTAGTTGTTGCAGTGTCTACTTAAGCCTCGTGGCAAGATTTTCAAGAGATTTCGACGTGCTGTCTACCAACTTCCCATTATGTTCTAAAAATTCAAAATCATTGACTCATACTTCTTATGCTTGATCGAAGAGGATGATTTTGCTTGAGATGTGGTTGCGGTGGGGGCAGAATGGTAGAAATCATATCATCTACTAGATCATCATTAACTGCATTATCCATTGCCCTTCCAGATTCATTTTCTCCGAATTTGTTAGCCTCATTAGATTTCGCATATATTGTAACTCATTAATAGCATAACCCACATTAATAGCACATCTACCTTTTGCCTAATCATTGCTAAAGATTTCAACCCAACTACTAAACTAAGGTAGAGCCCCCTCCCAAACTATTTGCTTTAGCATACACCTATGTGATTGTATAAAGTTAGCGCAAGTATATAACATTCGATCATAAATATATAAACCAAACAAGAGGCAAAGTTACCTTCATGCAGTCATCCCAACTGGTTTTGAACAAAGCAATGATCATGTTCATGCTTGAATCCACAGTAGCACCACCTCATCACTTGATCCAAGAATACCCATAACGTGGTTGTATGTCCTTTTCCACACTTGTAACTTTGATTTAATATGTTTCATAACCATGATAGAATCGAATCCGAGAACTTATCAACAAACATTTGCTCAACGCAAACCATGTAGCCACCTTTGAATGACCCATCACACTTCTATTCATCTGTACAAAGTGGTTTGACTGCATTAATGAGCACTCCTTCCTCCTAGGATGACTAGGAGCATCTCGAAGGAGTTTGCAATTTGACCAGCTTATTCGTATTGCGTGAACTACATTTTGACTATTCCATATTCCTGAAATCAAGAAAATATCATCACCATTAAAAACAATGAATGAGAAATCAATCAGATTCGGTCATTATTTCACAATGAGAAGAATCACAAGCGCATAATCAAGGGGCAGAAGATGATCTTTGAAAATTAAAATGGATAAATTGATTTCATAGATACTATGTTGTACAAATTATGGTAAAATTCAAACAAATACAAAACCATAATACAACTATCATGGTTTAACTAGTCTGACCATGAGTTAAACATATTTGTAGCCAAATCATCCCTCCAAGTATTCCATGCATTTGTGCTTTCTATCATTTTTACCAAGTTAACATCACCATGATCCGAGCTTATGGATATATCCAAATCCATTCTTCAAAGGGATCATGCGTCATCTGTCTGCGGATAAAGTTGTGCAAGAATACGCATGCTAAGATGATTTAACTTTATTTCTTGATCAGATAAAACTAGGTAACCCAAGTATAGCCCATCTACCCTTTAAAAGCTCAAACGCCTCTCTCTATGATGTTTCTAGCCTAAGAACCCATGAGGTTGAAAAGCTTCCTAGCATTTTGTGGTGATGATGATCCATTTCAATGGCGCTCCAATTGATATCATGTGTCACAGTGAGGGTTTAGAAAACCCTCACAATTGGTATAGCAATAGTTATACAAGTCGTATGTCCCTAATGTAAAATACAAGTACACTTTAGTTAGGTATGAATTAGCATATATCAAATACCATGTGGAAATAACACAAAATTATCATTTCATAATATAACGTATTACCAATACGCACTTGAAGCCCATTATGCCGATGTAAAGCAACACTAAGAATTCAGCTATCAACTACAGAATCCTCCCACCCAGCAATTACATAGACAAAGTTCATATCTCAGTTAGAGATGCCGAGAACATTGATAGCTATTTCCTCTTTCCTAGATGTATATTAGGTTTGCTTCAATCGAGGAACTTGGACTTCAGTATATGTTCCATCTAGCGCCCTAAGACACCCTTGCAGTCTGGCAAAAGATTGACATACAAAAGATGAGGTTACTTGTCAAGTCATAATATCTGGGTATGAATCCAAATGCATTATTTATCATACCTTAAAGTATTTCCAAGTATCATTATTGCATTCATCCCCTGCCAACTGAGGTTCAATGAGAAGCAAAGCACTAATCTTAATGACAGTGTTCAGAGTCTCATTAAAGTATTTGCTTATTGTTTGGCCAGATCACTTAAAATTGTGCGTTGCTATCATTTTTCTGTGTGATTTGCAAGAATCAATAAGAAACCTGCCACATTTTCATAAACAGTTACAAATCTCTCATATGGAGCTTTCCCAAGTTTTCCAACAAATGAAAAAGCCTAAGGAATGCAATTCTATCCATTCAAAGGTTGTTGATACAAGCCTGATCACCATTAGAAACAATTTCTATCAGGTGCTTCAGCTGATCAAGCATTTTCTAGATAAAACTCTTCTATCTAGGAGCTTTAATTGTTTACGGGATATCCTATCTATCCATACCAAATATACAAGGTATATTATATACTCACAAATAATATTCCGAAAAATAAATGTGTTAAGCTATAACAAAATACACCATTTAGTTAAATAAGAAAGTTGTCCAAATGAATATTTCAAACCGTGGCAATACTTCAGTTGCAATGTCTATTTCCAAAATAACTTGAGAACTATACATGCACTTTTAAAATTATCAAAATCCAATTGCAAAATAAAGAAGCCATTACTAAAACAAGATTGCTTTGCACAGAAATGTCCACAAACAATCAAATACATCACAAGTTTGCTATTCACACTACAAATAATTAACCACGAAAAATAATGCAATCAATTTCAGCTATGCACAAAATATGTATATATAAATAAACAAAACCACATCAGTTCCCAGGAGTAAACATAGTGAAGTGTGAATTTCACCCATTGTAAATTTCTATTGGTAGACTTCAGGCCTTATAAAGGATTTTTTTTTTGTCTCTCTCTCTCTCTCTCTCTCTCTCCCCTGCAAATGCAATTACTGGAATTTAAAAATACATAAATTAAGAAGTAGAGAACATCTTCTTAGTAAAGCTGGGACTTTACTATGGTAACCCAAAAAGTTTTCCACCTATTACACAAACTATCTTCAGAAACAAATACTATTGATTTTCAACCAAGAAACAGTGCTCATAAAAGGCCATCAGTTTTCAACCAAGGACTTCATAGGATATGATGGAAGTCGATCGCGAAACTTGAGATGTCTCATTGTGTAAAATCCTATGGCAGCATCAAGAGAGGAAAAAAACTAAAGGAGAAAATTACTTGGGTGGCCATGGAGAGATTAAGCTATCTATGGTTGCCTATGTTTTGGAGTCAAGGTTGTTTGTATTTTCGGTTTGAAAGGGGAATCAATTTTGTTTCAAAATTCAAGCGTGGGTCATAATTATCTAATCAATAATGATTTAATCCAAAGTTGTGGATCATAGTCGTTGGGTCTGAAGAAAGATTCAAATCAAGCCTAATATCATCAATAGTGCGGGCCATGCCAAATTATTGGGCCGGGCCATCTTGTTTAATAACTTGCACCAAACGTGTGATTAGACTATACTAACTCATATAATCTTTCTTTATGCATACTATCAAATGCTTCCCTATATCATGGAAAAAGTACATATGTAAAGAAATCTTGAAAACATACTAATATATGAAGATGATAAGGAAGAAAAGATGATATCCTGTCAGAGTCTTCACCTCTTATTCCCTTTTAATCAAAAATAGAATAAATAATGATAACAAAATCCCAATAATAATAAGTATTACGATAACAATAGGATAATATATATATATATATTTAAGAGTGGTGTTTGACTTCAATTATTTCAATTTTAACCAAATTCTGCATTTTTATAATTTTGAGTTTTCTTATTAAATTAAATTTTTTTGATTGGTTGTTAATTTGAGATATTTTTTTATTAACTCTAATGTACCAAGTAAACTCGATAAGGACAAAAGGGTAAATTAGCATTGACCCAATTCAAAAAAAAAATAAGGGCTAATTATGAAAACGAGGACTCATAATTAAATGAGGAGTACCTACTTAGGCTCATGGGCTTGTCGACCTAAGGGAGAGAAAACCTTAGCCCAAGGGATATAAATAGGGCTCAAGTTCAGAAAGGGGAACGCACATTTACTAGCAATGAAAAAATCCATAAGAGAATACTGTCGAAACAGTGGGATTCGAATCGTGGAATCGGGATCTACTGCGTTCAAGAGTCAAGAATCATAGAACCTCGCTAGGCAACGCTAAGGGCTCCTGGGCAGACGAACTTCCCTCGGTCCTGTGGACCTACCCACCATACCAAGAGTGCCGATAGGCAAGCCCTTATTTAATCTTGTGTATGGAGTAGAGGCTGTCGCCCAAACCGAAGTCGGAGAAACAAGTCTGCGAGTGAAAACCTTTGACGAGCGCCAGAATAGTGAAGAGCA
>JACFYI010001639.1:344552-355626 GCA_014898755.1 Handroanthus guayacan
CCAAAAAGAAAATAAGGGCTAATTATGAAAACAAGGACTCATAATCAGAGAAGGAGTACCTGCTTTGGTTCATGGGCCTGTCGACCCAGTGGAGGGAAAATCCTAGCCCAAGGGATATAAATAGGGCTCGAGTTCTGAAAGGGGAACACACATTCACTAGCAGTGAAAAAATTCAAAAGAGAATACAAGCGAAACAGTGGGATTCGAATCATGGAATCGGGATCTGCTATGTTCAAAAGTCAAGAATCCCAGTTGATTTTCCATGTAGATTCTTTGTGTAATTTTGAAACTACATCAAACTCTTAACCCGTTTTAAATTTTATTATTCATTTCAAGTTCTTAATAGAAAAAAAAATTACTTTTATCAAACTCTTCAAAGTTCACTTTTTTGTAACTCACTCTCTTTAGCTCTATTGCTCTTTATATTTTACAACTCTATTTCATCTCTATTTCTCATTTTCTGCAATGTCTTTTCATCTCTTATCTTCTCAAACAGGCTGCTTCTCTCCATCTCCCTCACTTACTGTTTGCAATTTTATTAGTCTTCAATTTTCAATTTTCATTTTAGTATGAGATAGTTACACTGTATATTGAACATATCTTACTAGCCTTCAAACGTATTTGATCTTAGAATATAAATGAAATATTTATATGAACATATTGATGATGCGTTGATTGAATAAAATCGTCTTTCTGATAAAAATCCCAATAAAATTCAGTTTGGATACTTTATTTTGATTTGTTTTCATTTCATATTTTATTGTACGATTGCGTGTCAAGTGTATATCATCCACAATTATTTATTTTTATAAAAAAATATTTAATATACTTGACATATATTTAAGATAATAAATGAAAAATGAACACTGCTTTAATATAGAAAATACTACCCAAATAAATTTGCCGACATCATATCTTAATCTCAAATTTGTTGTTATGGCCTCAAAGTTGGGGAAACAAATAATCAATGAAGATCATCATAATTCAGCCAGAGATGCTAGGAGTAGTTAGTAAGCTTTGAAGCATTGTTTTCTTTTATAAAAAAGTTAGAATATTTTGAGGTGTAATTGCCTTTATATTTATAAAGAATTATTAAAGTATTCACAGATACTCAATAATAAGCAAAGAATAATTATGTTATAAAGTAATTCTTTATAAATTATATGCACGCACATATCACTTTGTAAAAGTAAAGAATTTATTCTCTGAAATCCTTCTTTATATACAAATTATGAGCACAAACATGTTATTAAAGTATTCACAGATACTCAATAGCAAATAAAGAATAATTATGTTATAAAGTAATTCTTCATAAATTATACGCACACACATTACTTTGTAAAAGTAAAGAATTTATGCTCTGAAAATCATTCTTTATATATAAATTATGCGCACAAACATGTTACTAATGTATTCATAGATACTCAATAGTAAATAAAGAATTATTATGTTATAAAGTAATTCTTTATAAATTATACGCACGCACACATTACTTTGTAAAAGTAAAGAATTTAGGCTCTGAAAATCATTCTACATGTATAAATCATGCACACAAACATGTTACTAAAGTATTCACAAATATCCTATAGTAAACAAAGAATAATTATGTTCTAAAATAATTCTTTATAAATTATCCGCATAAGCACATTATTTTATAGAAGTAAAGAATTCAGACTATGAAAATCATCCATTGCACAATCTTTATTGAATAGGTAATTTATATTGCCGTTATTCTTTAGACAAAGTAGCACCGCCTCCTTCTTTTTATAGAAATGGTGCATGTTCAAACTCTACCAGTAGCGTGTGAGTCTTTGTTTACTATATAGTAATATTTGTCTATAGCATTGTAGTTTATATATATATATATATATTAGAGCGGTATTTGACTCCAATCGAGCCAATTTGGATCAAATCGTGAATTTTCAAAATTTTAAGTTTGCTTATTAAATCGAAAATTTCTAATTGATTGTTAATAAAATAAATGTTTTATTAAAAATTATATTTTTGGAGAAACCTACTAACTACAAATTCATTTTCAATTTGATTATTTATTTCAAACTCTTAAGAATAAGGAAATTACTTTCTTTCAAACTCTCATTTTAGTTTCACTATTTACTCTAAGAATAAGAAACATATTCTCTCTCAAACTCTCTCAAGGTCTACAACTCTCTCTCTTTATCTCTCTCTATTTGCAATTCTGCAACTCTCGCTATATATCTCTCTATTTCTCATCTGAAACTTCAAGTACAAAAAAATATTTACATGGCTTTTTTCTCAATTTCTCATCTAAGATTGCTAGATACAAACATAAATCTTTACTTGAAGTTGAATGCACAATTTCATGTGAACATTTATATCACTCTTATCACAAAAATCTATCCTATATTCATTCCAATATAAATGAATCACTTTTGCATTTATTTCGTATGTAAATTTTGATGCCAAATATTATTGATCTTTTGATTTTGTTATAAATTTCTACTCTGTAGCTTTTTCTTTACCTCTTTACTTCCTGATTGTTATTTTGTTTTTCAAGTTATCTATTAATTTGATTGTGCCTTTGTTCTCCTATATAATTTATTTTTGTTCTAACTTTATTATACAATATGATATAATAAATTTTTTGGGTATTATGTTTATCTTTCCTTTTTTTATGTAAATTCTTTAATATTATATATATATATATATATATATTGTTAATAGTCTCTATTTCTAGCTTTTTCTTTCCCTCCTTATATGTGACTATTACTAATCTTTATGTTTGATTATGCTTTTGTTCTCCTTTAGATTTTATTGTTTTTCTAATTAGATCATACAATGTGACAGAGTACATTTTCTAGCCTTTATTATTATATACTTTCATTAAAAAAATAAATTGATTAACCATGCATAGCACGGGGAAAATGCTAGTAATGTAATATAAATACATCTAAACACATAAACTACCATTCATGCTAACTTATAGAGAAATATTGACGAAGATAGACAACCAATAAATAAGATATGGTGCTAGTAAAAAATTTGAATGAGTTGAACTAAGATTCGTAGTTCAAATAAAGATATTATCCACTAAGAAATAGTTTATGTTGATTTGATTTTGTATTTAGGTGATAGAGAGTATTCAGAGAGATTTGGAGTTGGTAAAGATACTTTTATCTTGATTGATTTGGAATTTCGTAGAGAGAGAGAGAGAGAGAGTATTGAAAAGAAGGAGAAAAACATAAGTAAACATGAAGTAACTTTCATTCTAAACTCAAAATTAACTTTCTTTATATAAAGTATGAATTAATGGGTGTTTGCAAGTACTAAAAAGAAGTATTTAAAAAAAAAAAAAAGGAAAGAAAAGAAAGAAAGAAAGTAGAGAAAAGAAAAAAAAATGAAAAGGTTCTTAAAAGAAGGATAAATCATAAACGTGAAAATACATATGAAGTAACTTTTATTTTAGACACAAAATTAACTTTCTTTATACATAGCACATGGGGTGTT
Organism: Handroanthus guayacan; assembly: GCA_014898755.1. Classification (NCBI taxonomy): domain Eukaryota; kingdom Viridiplantae; phylum Streptophyta; class Magnoliopsida; order Lamiales; family Bignoniaceae; genus Handroanthus; species Handroanthus guayacan. Next base: position 348,039 of record JACFYI010001639.1, read on the forward strand.
TGCGATTATTGAAAAGAAAGATAAATGTGTAAATATACATGAAGTAACTCTTATTTTAGACAAAAAATTGACTATATATATATATATATATTATGAATATTGGGTTTTTGCATGCTTTTCTCAGTGGCTTCTAATTGATCATCTGAAGATTTTGATTAACCACCTCTAAAGTAATAATATTAATTTTGTCCAGTTAGAAATCTCAGCAAGAACACTTTTATTTTATTTTTTTTAATTTTTTACGAGAAACGATTACAACATCCAAACAATACATTAATACTTCAATAACAATCAAAAATCAATTCGGTAATAAAGAAAACCCTCAACAACTTACTATACAATACAAAAATTCTCAATAGTCTGCCATACAATAGAAAAACAATCACACACATTAGTAGAAATCGAAATCATGATCTTAACGATCATGAGATCTATACACCTTGCCACGTGGACAAAAGCCTCATCGATACTCTCACATGGATTACATAGTAGTAGCAACATGGACTACTATCACTAGTGTTGATGGAGCGAATTCTAATCTGAATCCGATCCGAATTGGTTTGAGTTTTAAAATCTTTACTCGATATATCCGTAATCCAAAATCACTGGATATGACATGGAATTAAGCAATCCGACTCATTAAAAATTTGAATCTCATTACATTAATAATTAATAGAAATATTTGCATACATAAAATAAAATCTACAAGAAAAATAAATACAAAACTTGTATAATTTGATTTAATTACGATTTTTCTCTAATAAACCTAAATGATTATATATATTTAACCTTAATACAAAATATTGGTCGCTATATCTTTGATGTTATTTTCTTATAATAGATGATTTTGTTATTATAATTATTTATTTTCATGAATAATGACATAAAAAATTATTTATTATATTTTTTATTAAAATATAAAAGCACAAACAAGAAGTTTATTTTCTTTCTCTCTCTCTCTCTCTGTCTTTTTTCTTTTTTTCTTTTTTTCTTTTTTTTTTTGGTACTTCTTCCAATTCTAACTCTAAAATTTTTACCGAATCGAATTCTATAACAAAAAAGAAAAATAAATTATATAAGATCCGGAAACGAATTCGTATATGAAATTTATTAAAGTGATTCGGATTCAGGTCTCACAGATCTACCCGAATTCAACCAGTTTACAGCCCAAGAGAAGCAATAATATGCATTTGGACATTGGCCCATATTTAACCGGGCTAATTAAGCTGTCCGATTCAGCCTGACAGGAAACTTTCCCAAAGTCCAACAGAGCAGGTGGTCCCCCGAATCTTAATACACCCGTGATCCGTGCAGAATAATCATCGTGTTGAAGGCGAGTGATTTTCAAACTTTAACCCGAATTCGGGAAATTCTGAGAGCTTCGATTTTCCGGATCCGGTACCGCTGCTAGGATTCTGTTCTCCGAGATCGACTTCAAGGTATATGCGCGACTGAAGGAATCGAATTCGGAAAGAAATAGTTATGGGAGCGGATGCTAACGTGCGCGCAGTGCTCCTGTTAGTTTTGCTGTGTGTTCTGCAGAGGTCCGAGGCCGTATGGTTGAATTTGCCGGCGAGTGGGACCAAGTGCGTTTCCGAAGATATTCAGAACAACGTCGTAGTTGTGGCTGATTACGTCGTCATTTCCAATGACGTGGTCAACCCCAACCCCACCATTTCAACCAAGGTTAGGGTTCTTCCTTTTTTCAAAATATGGCCTCCAATTTTTAGACGTTGTGTGCGCATTTGAGTTAATCCTTTTCTTTGTGTAAGGATAATTTAATTTCCGATGAAAATATCCAACTTCGTTTTCAGAAAGTTATTGTGGTGCATACTTGGTTGATACTAAGCTGGATAAAGTGGAAGTTTTTCTATGTCGGGCTATTTCCAAAAGAACAACAGCAGTCCTTTTCTCTTCACGGGTGTCATGTGTAAGTTTTACGTGGTGATTGGACTTGAGCGAAAGGATTGACCAAGTTAAAATGGAGAGCAGAGGAGAGGTGATAGATCCCACTTATATATTGGATAATTATGAGGAGGTGATTTAATTAAATTAAAGATCTGTAATATAGTTTATTTTTATTCCCGTTGATCTCCAAACGGAAGAGAGGTATCACTTTGATGGATTATTTGTTGCAAAAGAGAACACTAGTTATTTATTGTTGGAACTTATTCTAGACGAGATGAGGGAAACATGAAGGAAGCATACCTGAATAAGTTACCCTGAACATTTTTCTGTTGACAGATAATAATTGTACTTTTGGTGTGTAAAAGGTAAGTTTGTTTTCATACTTGGTGGCTCAATGCATCAGACACATCAAAGCACTAAAAACCCCCTGGGCTTAATTGCAATGCTAGGTGCATTCTTGTCAAAGTGAAGTGTAAGATAATAGATTTTCAGCTTGTATCAAGGAAGCAAATAGTATTCTGAAAATTTTAAGGCATTGGAGAAGGTAACTTGTTTTTCACATATAATTCAGCAACTACACCGAAAACTCAATGTATATGTCTTTTTCTATTAGAGCAGCAATGAATAGGAGCAGAACAAATTATTGAAGATGGTACTACCATTGGAAAGGCTTATGGACAGAATAGTTGATGGTCTGTCAGAAAAGAATTGAAGAACCTTAGGACAGCCTTTTTTCAATTGTTCTACTTCCATAAAATCCATGTGTGGTTTGATTTTGTCAACAAGAGAAAGTAGCATCTGATAAAGGTCATTTTACCAATAGTTTTCAGCACAATCTAGTCATAGCCAAATTTTATAAGAAAAGGGACAACTAATTTACAAGAGCTTAGAAGGAAAAAAAGTTATTACCTGTATAGCCATTATAATGTGTGCTTTGGACTCAGGGCTTAATCTTTTGAATCTGTGACATCTCTATTACTCCCCCCTCCCCTCCTCTCAGGCCTCAGAAGTGTCTTAAGTTTCATATTTTTTATTAGATCAGCAAGCTCTTATTCCTGTTGACCCATGTGAAAAGCATAATTTTTGAAAATTGTAGCTTGTACTTTTTAAGACATGGAAACACAGTGCTTAATGGAAGGTCGCTGATGATGGTGCACTCTGCTCTGTCAATCTGTTTCTTCTGTCCATTAGTGAGACATGGTCGGCCTTATAGGAACAATGTGGATTTCCACTTTCCAATTGAGCTGGTGGTTGCTTCTGTTCGTATGTGAGGCTGCTTGGTTATGTCTTCCAATTCAATTTTATGTTCGGACATGAATTTTGTATGATAGACTGCACAACTTTAACTGTTAACAAACCTAAGAACGTTAGTTTAAACTTTCAATTATTTTCCTTGATCTGGCTCCCATTTTTCTGTTATTGAATACACTCTGTCCCTTCATTGCCAAGGGATTCTGCCTAGGGTAACTTTTAGCCTTTGCTGGAAACCTGCGAATTTGCTCCAATTATCCTGGTTGACTACTAGCAATTTGCAGTTTAAAGGACGAACAGAATACAGATGAACGTTGGCTCGTTATACATGATTATTGCAATTCTCTACTGTTTGTGCACCATGAGTCCAATTAATGTGACTCTGTGTTTCTGCTGTAGGTCACTTCACCATATGGGAATACCCTCCATCAGAAGGAAAATGTCTCACATGGTCAATTTGCATTTACAACTACTGAGGGTGGAAATTATCTAGCTTGTTTTTGGGTTGATGGTCATAGTGCAGGAGGTGGGGATGTAAGCGTTAACCTTGATTGGAAGACAGGTATTGCAGCAAGGGATTGGGAATCAGTTGCAAAGAAGGAGAAAATTGAGGTGAGAGCTTTAAGCTTATAAACAAATGCTATTCTAACTTGCAACTTTATTATTACAAGATGAGGTAGGCAGATCTGCATGAGCAGAAACTTCTGCATGAGAGTAGATTCCTTTTATCTATCCTAACTTTGTTACTGGATGAGGTTGTGCTGTTTCACTTTTTGCATGCTGGGTATTATAAAATGCTTCCAACAGCAAGTAGATATATGTGATTTCTGATGGTGGCAAAAGTTCATAGTAGTTTGAAGAGAATTAAGCGGCTAAAATTAGGGCTCAGAATGAGATCTGAAACTTAGAAGGTCATTGCCGGTAGTCTAGTGAGATTTATGTATTTGGTCCCTCTAGTAGGGTGTTGAGCTTGAGCTGAGAAAGCTTGAAGGAGCAGTGGAGGCCATCCATGAAAATCTTTTGTATCTTAAAAGCAGGTAAATTTTTTCTCATTATTTCAGTTTTTTATATTTATCATGCTGCTTATTCTTATTGCTTTAACATTCCAATGCCATGCAAATTTGTCCTTGCAGAGAAGCAGAAATGCGGATTGTAAGTGAAACAACAAATGCGCGCGTTGCTTGGTTCAGTATCATGTCATTGGGAGTCTGCATTCTGGTTTCGATTGCCCAGATATGGTACTTAAAACGATATTTCCACAAGAAAAAGCTGATTTAGACTAAAATGAAAATTTAGATTTGTTTGACCTACTTGTATTCCGTGACACCAGTTCAAATCTTAGAACTTTTTGCCTCCAGTATATTGCTATTCTGCAGATTGAATTCCTTGTATTACTGTTAATGTTATAACCCACACGTATTTATCGTTTGAAATCATGAGACGATGTTTCTTGTTTTATTACATCATGAAGAGTTTATGTACATATTTGAACAGCTTTTGCATGCGAAAGGCAATGTATTTGAGAAAGAATATATTTATTAATGTTGCTTGGCTAAAGCTTATTTGAGACATTTTACTAGCTCCTGCATCTTGTAAGATATATTTGGAACTTATAGATATCAAGGTCTTATTTTGAAATAAGTTTTTGAAGTATTTGAATGTAATAAGATATCAAAACTTATGAGATGTCAATAATGTTAATTTTGTAACTAGTATGATTAAAACTAAAAGAGTATGTTGAAATTTTGGATATAAGTTGGGAAACTTCTTATATTTTCTTAAAAGAACATATAGAATTATGACATTTTACTTTTAGAATTTCCAAGTTCTTTCTTGAAATTATACCAAACATTGTAAATTATTTTACAAGCTCTCAAACATCTTATAACATATTTTCTAGGTCTTACAAGATATCAAAAAGTTTTTAATAGATATATTAGAAAAGAATTTATAAACTCAACAAAGATGTTAAGATCTTACGAATTCTTTTAGAAAAAGTAAAAATTTCTGAACTTATTTGTACAATCTTAACATTTTTTGCGATTTTGACAATCTTAATTATAATATCACATTACTAATATCTTATTTTATCTAAACACCTTAACAATTTATTTTTAAAATAAGATTTAAAACCTTCTAAGCTCTAAAAGCACTATAAGATGTGAAACGCCAGTAACATGTTTTAAATAAGCTTAGTCAAACACGCTTTATGTTTCAATTGACTTAGACGCTGCAGCACTCAACGGTAACGGTATAGATTTCTTTTAAAAACGGAATATCAAGACAAAAATAGTCCTGTAAAGTAGCGAAGAAATGATCAATTCCAACAAAAATGAAGTGAAAAAGAAAACTTGGTGAATGAACAACTTCTATTCAATTGAAACAATCTTGTTACTCATGTATCTAATGCAAATATCCCTAAAGAAATCATCAGCACCGCTATGGCTGCTCTTCATCTGAAGAATCTTTATTCTCATCTTTCTTAAATTCTTTGCATACTTTATCAATGAATCAAGGGTACACATCTTTTGCTCAGCATTCAGTGGTGATCTTACTGTGACAACCACCTTCTCAAGGCAGGGAATCGAGAACCCTGGATCGACCTGCAAAATAAGAGCAATTTTTCTTCTTAAATCAAGAATCCGAATTAGCAGAATTTAATGTAAAATGAAGTTTCCTTTACCAATGGACTCACATTTATGAGGCTGTTCTTCTGACAAAGAGCTGCAAACATAGCACCATGAATGTCAAGTGTTTGCAGCTTTGGGTGGTTGTTAAAGAAGTCTACAAAATCAATTTCTGGAAAGGGTAAGAGGTTGTCTGAATTCCCGGTGAACTCCACCCTCATGTACAGGTGCTTAACCTCACTAGCCATTTCAAGCATTTTGCTTATGGCCTCCCAACACCATTGTATTCCTCTCATTGACAATGTCTCCAATGCCACAAGTTTCCCAAAGTCCACAGAATAAACTCTTCCTATTATCAGACAATAATGAAACTATTAACAACATATCTTGGCAAATGGGAATATGAATGCAAGACTATCAAGAATCCATTGTAAGTACCTGAATTGTTGGAAATGGTAAGGTTTTTCAAGCATTGAGTTTCACGAACTCTGATCACGCTACAACCCTGTACTTCAAGTGACTTGAGCTTCAATGAATTTACTGTAAGCAAGCCGTTGCCAACCCCAAAAAAGTCAAGCTTACACTGCTGAATATGAGGATTATCTATTGAAATAGATCTCAGCCCTTCACATCCAAGAAGCGATAGGTGAGTCAAATTAGGACAAGCACGAAGCGCATCAGAAAGCGCATAATCCATCAAATTACCACCAACTATTTCAAGATTCTTGAGCCCAGAGAAAATATCCCATTTTGGAGATTGGACCATTGCAACACCCCAGAGTTTAAGGGACTCCAAATTACACACAGCCTGGATGCAGTCCAACTTTGAAGGGGTTTCAGTCCAGTGCTCAATTATGTTATCCAATCGGAGCTCTAGAATCCTCAAGGAGTGTCCTGCCATAGATAGCCACGTCGCAAGGCCAGAACTCGAAAATGGGCAGTAAACCACCAGCTCCTCTAATTTAACAACCGATGAAACCATTTGGCTTACTATGGCATCAGGAGTATTCCCATTCCTGAGGTTGTCAAATAGATTTCGAGGGAAAAATAGGCTCCTCACATAAGGCATTGAATCCTTCCATCTCTTGGAGACACATTTGCAAGATGCCACATCTTTGGCATTGCCCATTAGGGATAAAATGTGCTGTACTATAGCATCAGGCAATGACTCCATTATCACAGTTATCACAGTAAAACTATCGAAGACTTAACCTTCAGTCCCAAACCTACAGCAAAACAATAAGGAGACGAAAAAACTCCATGAGTATCACCATCAGAAGCCATTAATCTATACAACAAATAATTGCATTTTTATGTTCAAAGAAATTGAATACTTAAACATGAAATTCGGAGCCCTAGATAAGCAGAGTTAGCAGAATCTATCATTTGTTAATTGGGAAACATGAAATGGGTTACCAAATGAGAATGAAATATAATTAGTTATGAAACCATTTCAAAGAACATTCGGAGGCTCCTAATCACATTCTTGGAATTTCCAAGATTGAAGTATACATAAAGATGCTTAATGGGTGTAATTCAGAGACGAACCCAGATCAAGAACTAGCTTTATATACATATATAGTGGCTAATTCCTACCCATACACAAATATACGTACATTTTTCTGAATTTTATATGTTGAATTCATAAAATGTGCACAAGAGAGTTCACTTACAAGGCAGATTGTAAGAGTGATAATTTATTTGGGACTCTTGGCCAAGAAAGAATCAAGCTCCAATTTCAGAAGGCTTTATTGTACTGGAGACCGGAGAGCGGAGAGAGAGAGACACTCAAAGATGCATTT
>JACFYI010001639.1:355726-377467 GCA_014898755.1 Handroanthus guayacan
GCTATATTTATAGTGCCTTAAGTGTGTTAGACTAATGGAATTGACCTACAATTTAAACTTTTTTATGTATTTAAAATTCAAATTAAGAATTAGTAATAATTCCAGCTAGACTCCCTGAGGTTTGATAAAATTACACCTAGACCCTTTGGGTTTGAGAAATTACAGTTACCTCCCCAGCAGTCAACATAAGTCTAAAAACCTTTACTAAATCTGTGAAATTACAAGGCTGCCCTTAAGATTTTGGAAAGGAAAAATAGGCCAAATATGTTGAAAATGGAAAAGCCTGAAATACCCCTCTTTGCAATTAGATCATAGAGGGTTACATTGCTTTCTCATAACACCAAAACCTCTTAAAGCCGCTCCATCTTCTCCACTTTCTGTTTTAACACAATCATAAACTATAATATCGTGCCACTGGAAATGGTTGTTTCTTCATTATCTCCGATGTTTCTTCATTTTAACACTAGCAACAAGGTTGTGTACGTATAAGGGTTCTCCGTTTTCATTTAAGTTTAGAAGAAAAATGCCTTGTGTTCTCTAAGTACTTTTTTTTTTTTTTTTTTTTTTTGCATTTTTCACTTTTTTTTTGTATGTTTAATGGTAGTTTGTAGTTAATGTTCCATGTTTATTGGAAAAAAAGTTTAAGCTTTTTTATTATGTTCATCTGTTTTTTTTTCTAATTTTTTTTTTTATGTGGGGGTTTTGTTGGATGAATAGTATGTTTTAGGGGTGGATCTTCATGTTGATGTTGTTTATTTGGTTTGATTTGCCATCTTCACAAAAACCCCAAGCTTTAACTTGTAAATATCTTTCAGAGTTTCAATACGATATTATGTGGTTTTATTGAGTGTTTGTGATAGTATGACATTGAATCTTCACTGTGTATTTTAGTGTGTTTGTGACTAAGTGTAAGAATTCATGAGGCTTTTTCTTCACTTGCTTGGAGGAATTTTTTTGAGGCTTTAATCCAAACAAGTCGTAGACCGTTATGACTGATAAACAAAAGGTAATGTCATTTATTTGTAATGTTTTTATTTTAATAAGGGTACTCACTCAAATATTCATAATTCATTGAGGGTGCTAAATGTAATGTTTATAGTTCACTATTAAGGGTATTAACTGTAATGTTTTCTATTCATGCTATGTAGGATTTAGTTGATACAATCAATGGATTGGTGCCTTATTCAATCAATAGAAAGTGTTGCAGACGCATCTACTCAAATGTTTGGGACCAAGAAGAAGAGAAATTAAAGAGCTAGGCCAAGTTCACAAGCATCTAGTGCTATTGCTACCTTATAGATTTTCGCTGTTGTCTCTGGAGTTTCTGTTGGTGGGGAGGAAAATTTTCAAGATAAAGATATGACCGTTGATGATAAATTTTATACAATTGTTGATGGCTTTGTGGACTCCATTGTGGCAACTACAGGTGGATCTGGGGGAAATGTTGGTGAGAATGATGGACCTGATGCTGGTGACGTCACAAGTATAAGAAGTTGAAGGAAGCAAGTCTGTAGATGTTTGGACTTGAAAACATATTGCATTGCAAGAAGTACAATTGAACAATTTATTTATGTATTGGTTTTTTATTCTCTGTACATTTGAACGACTAGTTTTAGGGGATTGTTGCAATGAAATAACAATGATGGGTGATTTGTATTTTTTGCTACTTTTGTAATGCAATGATGTTTTTTATGTCTGTTTGATTATGCTTCTACACTGAATTGTTTGGTATTAGTTTGGTGGGTGTATGTCATACTAGTAATATTGGAAAGGAAGTATTTAAAAGTCATTTTTGTTAGAAAGGAATATCTGATAACCATGAACTTAGTTTAGGAGTGATCTCTATAATGAAAAATCGGTTATACTGAATTATTAAAATAATATGTGTAAATTAGAAAATTAAGTGATTAAATTAACTAGAAAAGGATTAAAATTCATAAATTGAATTTCCAACTGCAACATTATTGCTTAATTGAGTTTATTACAATGAATTTGAATAATTTTACAAGATACCTTTGTAAACTCAAAGGAGGAACTTTAGAAGGGAAGGAGAGGGGATGGAAGGATGGTTAAGAGCAAGAAGGTAGATTGAAATACTTTCAATGACAAAATTTATATTTTCAATGAAAGGATAATTTCATGATCTAAGGAATTGAATTGCTAAGTGTAGGATACTTGGACAATTTTGTCCCTACTCTCTATATATACCCATCCCCTAATTTTTTTTCTTTTGCACATTCATCAAACTCTATTATACAAACAAGAACCAAGCAAAAAACGATCGAAAAATATTCGGATCAAGTTAAAATTTCACCATGAAAATTTCATAGTAACAATTCAGATCCAAAATTTTATGTTCGTAGATAAATTTATCTCTTTTTCAAATGTCAAATTAGATTAAAAAATGAAAAAGATAAATGTCGAATAATTTTTTTTTAATATGAATTTAGCGGACCTTTTGGTGACTTTTGCTGTCGAATGGTGAAAGTAATCTTAGTGGTGGATATAATAAAGTATGTTCAAAGTGAGGGAGAGAAAAAATTTTTAGGCAGTGGTTGTTAAATACACATAGGAGCAAAATTGTCCAAGTGTCCTACGTTTAGTAAAAGTTATCCGGGAGAAAATACCCCCTTTATGAAATGACAAAATTACAGTCTATTAAACTATGTATATGATATTCTTTCCTTCTTTTTTTTTTTCGGTTTTCCCGCCTTGAGGGGAAATGGTGACTTTATTATTGTCAAGTGACAAAGCTAAGGAAATGACGACTTTTTCTGAAAGTTTACAATCAAACAAAAGCAAGAAGTGTTTTAGCTATACAGTCAGCAATTTGATTTGCTTCCCATTGCACATGTCGGAACTCAATCTACGGAATTTGCTTCAACAACAACCTGATGTCTGAAATTATTAGCCCAATATTAGGGAAAGTGGGTTAAGTAGCTTCAACTCATGTACCACAACCCTACAATCACTCTCCAGAACAATGTTACTCCGCCCATTTTCATGGATTATTGCACTGGCCATCTTCCCAACAGCAGCTTCAACAGCCTGTGGATTCATCCTCATACCCAAGCATTTCCAACCCCAAGCCATACAATTCGTATCATGGTTGCAAGCGACGAAACTAGCTCCAATCCTACCATGGTCCGCAAATATCGTAGCGTCAAAGCTGACTTTAATATGTCCTTCAAAATGGGGTTTCCAACAAGTGGGGGTTGTGGTAGGCAATTCCTATCTAAATAGAGATCCCAAAATGCCAATAATAGTCAAGAAGAGAGAAAGCAAACTCGACCACCTCCAAAGGTATGAACTTAGAATTACCACAATAGGTCTTGTTTCTGCAATACAAAATCACCCAATAACAAACCCAGAAAAGTCGAACAATGTCGCATACACATGAGAAAAAACTATCTAAAACCTTGGGAAACATTCCCACCCACTAGGTTGCATAGCCACATGTCGAATATTGGACAAAGCCTAAATTTGTTGTGCAACATGACAATAGGCAAGCACATCCATGCAATTCTCGACATAATTGTTATAAACATTACAGAGGTTCGAAGAAACAACATGTCTTTGCTTCAATTTATGCTTAGTATGAAGAATCTCTGAACACACACACCAAGCAAATATTTTAATTTAAGAGGTAAGCAACGATTCCAAACAACCCAATGTCAAGATGACCCCCACTACTGGTTGAGCTGATCCTAGTATCCCAATCCCTTTTCCGAATATCCAAAGCAAGATAATAAGTGCTACGTACTGTGAATATGCCTTTCTTTGTATAATGCCAAATGAAGTAGTCCTCTTTCGTGGCGTCACTTAATGAGATATCCAAGATGGTTTTCGCATCCAAGAGGAGGAGATTTTCAGCAAGTGCCCTATTCTATCCTCTTGTTAATGGCTTTATAAGATCACAAACGGTGGCCTCTTATGGTCATCCAGAGTGAAGAGACTGAACCAAAAAAGAAAGAGTCCTTGGTACCCAATGATCAAGCTGAATCCGACATGAATGCCCATTCTCGATACTCCAACACGAACCTTCTTTAAGTAGTTAAGATGCCTCCAAGATTCCTTTCCATGAGAATGAGGCATTGTGACCCCTTCCGGCTTCAAGAAACTCACCATGTGAAAAATATTTTGTTTTGTAAATCCTTCCAAGTAACAAGTTTGGATACATATAGATTTGCTATGCCAATTTCGTGAGCATGGCCAAATTAAACGCTTGTAGATCACAAAAACCTAACCCAACTCTTTTATTTCAACTAAGATCTTCATATTTAAGCCAGTGAATTTCCTTGTTTCCCTAGTCTTCCTACCAGAAACAAGACGTGAGAGATTCCAGTTCTACAATAAGCCCATTGGGTAATTGAAAGCAGCTTATGGCTATGTTGAGATTGATTGCACAATTGTTTTAATAAGGACCTCTTTACCTACTTTTGATAGCGCTTTCTTCCCCCCAGTCTTGGATACGAATCTAGACTTTATCCCCTAGATAAGTAAACATTTCTTTCTTTGATTGACCCACCATCGATGGCAAACCAAGATATATTATGTGCCGGTTCTCAATATCCATTCCAAGAATGCTGTTGATTTGCTCCAGACATCCAAAGCCGTGTTCTTCTAAAAACAACAGATTATTTTTGAAAGTTTATCTCCTACCCCGATGCCAATGCATAAGAATCAAGGATCTGTCTTATGGAGCCTGCTACCTCAATTGATGCTTAGCAAAACATGATCATGTCATCCGCAAAGAATAGGTGGAGATCTAAGGTGCATATTAACTAAGAACTACTTCTCATAGCACTCTTTCTGCCTCCTTCAAACTGAACATTGAGCTAAGGACCTTTGCAAAAAAGAGAAATAAATAGCCTAATAGAGGGTCCCCCAGGCGGAAGTCCCTCAGTGGATGAAAGAAACCATATTATGTACCATTTAGAATACAAGAATACGACACAGTAGTGGCATAAGTCATAAGAAGATGCACAAAATGTTGGCAAAACCTTATCTTTCACATGCAATTAGAACGTTATTAGTGATTAATCGAGAAGGAACAAAGGCAAACTAGGTTTTAGCTATGAAGGTATTCATAAAGGGTTCCAGTCTATTAGTCAAAGATTTAGATGCAATTTTATAGATCACATTACTAAAACTAATCGGGCAAAACTTGCTCATAACTTCAGTGGATTGGCACTTAGGAATCAAGATGTGGGTATAATTAAATTTGTTCAAGATGATAACATGATTCAAAAGTTAAGGACAAAACCCTTGGCTCTCTGGCCGAAGATGGGCTAGAATTTTTAGAAGAGAAGGACTAGCATCCCATCAGGATCAAAGAATTTGAAGGGGTACATTCGGAAAAGGGCAATTTTCTCTTCATCAACTATAAACTCCTAGAGCATCTCATGATTAACCTGATAATCTGTTTTTCCTCCAAGGGTCTGAGAACCGCCTCAATTTCATCATCAGTGGGGCATGGCGAGGTACGAATATTTTGAAAGTATTCAAGAACAATGTGCTCCATCTCTTTAGCAGAAGAGCACTCTCCTGCCTAATTTCAAAGGCCATGAATCTTATTTGTCTTGGACTGCTGAGATGCTTAAGAGTGGAAATAAGCTATATTCTTATCTCTATCTTTCATCCACCCTGTTAAAGTCATTAAAGAAATAATTGTATCTTTTTTGTTTTCCCTATCTTGATTTAAGGGGAAACATTAGCAGAAATTCCAGGCTTGAGCTTGGCTCATTTATAGAATTAATGATCTCGGGTTCAATCGATCCCTAAGAAGCTCGGGGTTGAGGCTCGAACTTGATAAGCTCATTTAATAAAAAAATAACTTAATATATATTAGTCATAATACTTATAATATACATTTATATGTTATATACTACTTTAAATATTAAATATATATTTAATATAATATATCATATATATTTTTTTAATATATATAATATATTATATATTTTTTTAATATATATTTATATTATATATTTATAATAATATATTATATATATTATTTTTTAAATAACAGCTCAAGCTCATGAGCCAGCTTTGTGAGCCTTTGAGTTAGTATTTCAGAATTCCAACTTGGCTTGAAGTCGAGCTTGAGTTTGATTCGATTCGAGGCAAGCCAAGCCTTTTGCCCCAAGCCAAGCAAGCTCACGAGGCGGCTCGGACCATCTTGCACCCTACATGCCTGTTTGGATATACATGATACATGCAAGTAAATATGAATTGGTTCGATGACATAATAATGTTATTATAAAGTAACTTGTTGATATATTATCATGAACAATCTAATTTAATGGCTATCCTATTCCAAATTTAACCAGAAGTCATCTATGAAACTTAAAAACACCTACACTAAGGAGAAAATAAATCTCTATAGATAAGATAACTCAAAGCGGTTAATTGGTGAATTAATTGCGATTTTTTTGGTTAAATGGGTCGATTAACTGAGAATTTCGATTTGGTAAAGGATGGAACAATTTTCATATTTTTCAGTCAATTAACCTACCAATTTGGTCAGTTCATTAGCCAAACCAATCGTTACTCTATCCAATATCCACACACAACATATATTACAATAACTCCGGTCACTTTTATTAATAATAAATTTAACACGCTTAATCAAATGGTCAAAGTTTGGCAAACACATTTATTCAATTGACCTTCAAATAAATTCATTTGTCATTCTCGGGTAGAACCTTGAAGAGAAACATTGTAGGGTTGAGAATTTCTAATGCTGGAACATAATTGTTTCCTGCCACACATAAGAAGTTTTCCCAGTCAAGTTGTATGAAAATTAGCAGCTAGTGGACTACGTAGCCATTATGGGCTATTTAAAATAGCTTTGGAAAACACATCCAATAATAATAATCGTAGTTAATGATAAACGCAGGCCACAAGTTTAAGAATGCAAGTCAAATGAGAAGTGGTGCTTCTTGTAGCAGATGGGTAAGTAACATGTAAGAATCCACCCTTAAAAAGGTAATAACAATTAGAAATAATTGTTAATACTCTGTCAACTAAAGAGCAGGAAGAAGATCGATCTGAAAAGGTTAGTAAGAAAATTGCTTAATAGCATGATAAAACTTACCAAAGATCTCATCTTCCACTAAATTGTCACACACATAGATTTAGAAGATATATTGATGCTGACTACAATTTGACCCTCCCAATCCCCATCATCTTCTGTCTTTAGTTATGATTCATTGTTGCCCAATTCAACTTAGCTTCCATTCTCAACCACTAAACCCCATCTTATTTTGTTGCTTTCTTTTGCTTTTTTCCTAATTTGTGTTGCATAATGGGGAAGTTCAAGGGATCATTAAAGTATGGAAAAAGTACCGCAACAACTCTTAAGAAATTGCAAATAGCACCTTATATTATTAAACTAACAGAGGATCTCCTTATAATATTTCAATCAATATGTTTAAATTTTAAGGGGTTTAATTGTAATGTTACACAAACTCCACTAAATTTTTCCTCAAGTAAACTAATGATAGGTTATAAGGGTGTTATTGTAATTTCAAAAACTTAAAAAATTATTTCTGTAATTAGGTCAGCCGAAGGGTGTGGAGGTAATTATTCCTTAAAGCAAACAAGAAGTATGCACCATATATTTCAAGATGTTTTGCATTGAAACTCTATTATACCCCATGTACAAGTATTAATGAATTCAATCTGGCTCCTGCCTCGTGTGAGAGTGCTAAAATTTTGTTGATCAAGGATTTATGTCACTAATACGCACTTGAAGATCCATGCATGATGTCATAAGAAATTAAGACATAGAGTCAAGTTAGAGTTCACACTGAAATATCCGAGTTAGCCTACAAGTGCCGCTAACCTTTGGATAAAGTGACACTGTCTCTACCTTTTTTCATAGTGGAGGTGCAAAGTTTGAGTTTTAACTATAGTATGTCGGTGTTTATCTACCTTATGCTAGTATTCATCTACCGACATAATAATTTAGAGTATTTGAATTATATTTAGTCCAAATATTTTATTTTTAAAATCTATTCCCACTATAATATTGATGTATGATTGAATACAATCGTTTCTATTTAAAAAAAAAAAAAAAAATTACCATACAAGTGGTTACAACAAGGACATGGAATGGAACCGACATATATAACTATAAACATAATATTCATTTTCGAAAAAATAAATTTAAATTGAGAAATGATTAGAAAATATATTTAACTTCCATAATAATCTTTTTCCATGCACTACGATGACTCATGAGTTAGTTACCGAATAATAATTGTACCTTTGCACTATAATTGAATCCCATTGGCCAAATTGCCCAAGTCCCACTACTATATTTTCAAACTATTAACTTTTGCATTTATCCACTAAAACCACATATGAAAGCAACGTGGATGAACCGGATTGGTCAACTCCTTGTTAGTGATAACAATGAATAATCAAGATTCCCCAAAAATTGAGTAACCCTCAAGAACCCTAAAATGGATTATCTAATCATGCAAAAAGATCCAATGTGAAAATGTGTGGGTGAGTTTAAATGTAGGCCCATTTCATTCATATTTTTTTCCCTCTTAAAAAAAGACTATTTTATTTCTAAAATGAAAGTTTGTGACTAATCTTTAATATTTTAATTTTATCATCGAACAAATCCAGTTGACATATTTTTAAATTTCATATATATTTTCGCGTCAAGATGATCTTTTTTTTTTTTGGTAATTTTGTTTTCTTTAATTTGAAAAAATGAAATATGCTAAAAAAAATATAATGCTTATATAATATCTTTTGTATATGCAAAAATTGGATTATCTAAGTTCTTCATATTAAAATTGTGAAAGGGGACAAAACCCAAGTCTTTCAAAATGTATTATTATTCTTCAACTTTCTCATCCACCTTTGCTTCTCCTCAACGTTGGGTAGCCAAAATCATTATTTTTATTAGTTATTATTATTATCAAGCCCCTTGCTCAGGAAAAGAAAATAAGTTAAGTAGTTTTGGATTCACATTTTTGCCTCTATATATGTTTACGTAAATCACTCTCATACCCATACA
The DNA here is from genome assembly GCA_014898755.1 of Handroanthus guayacan. NCBI lineage: Eukaryota > Viridiplantae > Streptophyta > Magnoliopsida > Lamiales > Bignoniaceae > Handroanthus > Handroanthus guayacan. Next base: position 364,767 of record JACFYI010001639.1, read on the forward strand.
TTTCGGACCTGCATCATTTCTTAAGCAATTTTTTTTATTTTCTTTTCATTTTCTTTTATTTTACTTTATTATTTTTTTTTTGGGTGCGTGTGTGTGTCGAATACATTAAAAAATAAAAAAAGCATTAGAGACACAATATGTGATAGTTCTATTTGCATGAGAAGTTTAAAACAAGTTCTTTTAATGCTTAAAAATACATTATAAAATTAATTTAGCCAAGTATAAGCAAACTTTTCTCACTTAGATTATTTGCCAAGGTACTAATTTTAATTAATTAATTTTTTTTCATATCTCTGAAAAGAGAGAAAAATCATAATTCCTTATTAACAATTCCTCATATATATTTACTAGGTTTAATAGTGAGCCAATTTTTCTTAAAGAATTAAAGTTAATTTAGACGTTGTATTGGCAAAATGGTCTATTTTCCACTTGTATCATTATTATATAATTTTAGATTCACAAGTTCCTTATATTAATTGAGCAAAAGTACAAAACTAGTTGAACCTAAAAGGGACGTTAGTGATTACTATTTATGTAGAAATTTTTAGAACATGGTAATTCCTATAAAAATGTATAAAATTTAGCATAATAAATGAAAAGGTAAGATACACCCTACCCGTTGAAATATACATTTCATACTAAACATTTTCTTAGACAAAATTTTATATTACTTATCCCCTAAATTATATTATCTACTTCTAGGTATGATGAGTTATTAATAATAACTTGTATGATTTCTTTTTCTCGTTCACGATTTTTATTTTTTTAGATAGAAATGATTACAACATTTAAATAATACATCAATTACAATAATAATAATAATAATAACAACAACAACAACAACGAGAAATATCCGCAACCGCTTATTATATGGTGGAAAAATTCTCAACAGTCTTATACACGGTAGAAAAGTTCTCAACAACCTAAATTACAGTAAAAAATAACTCTACACATTAATAAAAATCAAATTCTTTACTCTATGAATTATGAGATATCGACCTTTCCGTTGACCATTTGTTATGACTTTATGGTGCAACATTGATTATGAAATTTTATGAATTAAATAATATTTAGAATTTCACTTTTTTCTTTATAATCGATTACAATATTTAATCAATACATCGATATATCAATAACAATTAAAGATAAAATAAAAATGATCGAAGATTCTTGGGGTATAATGGCACCGACCTCTCCTTAAAACCAGAGTTCAATCTGCTCCCAAAGTGACGAAAAGAAAAAGATAAAATAAAAATGAGTAGATAAGGATGGGTGGGATGAAAAAAAAAAAAAAAAAAAAAGAGAAAAAAAAACAGTGAGTGAGTGAGAGAGAAAGAGAGAGATAAAAAGTCATACTTTTTTTCTTATATTATATTATAGAAAAAAGATACCATATTTAAAGAGGTGTATTTTCTTTAGTAACATAAGAGTTTAAAGGGGGCAAAGTGACAAAAACATAAAAGCCACATTATTCGCATTTCATACTCCTCAAAATCCAATATTGAAAACCGACCCCTGAAAATGAGGAAGAAAAAAGTAAAGCATTACATTCCTTGAGTGCGTGCTTATGCGCGTTTACAGCATTTGCTTACAGAGCAGCACACTTGTCCACGGCCACACCCAGTTGTCTCCACAAAAACACGCACTCACGCACGTAGAGAAATCGATATTCTCTCCAGTTACATGAACCCAGGCATACAATTTCTAGTGAGATAAAGTTGAGAACGTGCAGAAGAACTGTTCTGAACCGATGCTGTGGTGGAAATGGGGAAGGCCGATAATCAGCGACTGCCAGTTGTGCAGGAGCAATCTCCTGCCGGAAGTGGTTCTAGAACCTTCCTCTGCCGGAGATGTGCGATGGGCCTATACAGATTCTCCAGCGTTAAATGTGCTGTCGTTTTGATTTTGACTGTCGCCGCTTTTCTTTCTGCGTTTTTCTGGATTCTTCCTATTCGGTACAGGCAAGCTGGGTTTGATGCTAAAGATTCAATCAAGCTCAGTGGTAAATTATTGTTTTTGTTTTTGTTTTGTTTTGTTTCTTATCCTTCTTTTCTCAATTGTTGCTTTGAGTGGAATGGGGATTCCATTATGGAGTTGCTGTGGATTAGGGTTTCCTGTTATTTGTTTTATTAACTTTTTTGGGGGTTTGCTAGTATTAATGTTTTTTGGTGATTTGGAATGTCAGTAAAATCCCAAGTTACTTATTACTTCTGCCCTTAATTTTATTTTTCTTTCCTTTTTTTATATATTTTTTTCTTTTCTAATTTCTGGGTTCATGACTTTGCTTATTTTTCCTTTAGATTATAGTGTCAGCAATTCTTCTTTTTCCTTTTATTATTATTTTTTTTCCTTTCATTCTAGAATTTAATTCTGATATCTTTGGGTTCACACGAGTTGATGAGGATTTTTATTATTGAGGCTAACGACGCTTGAATTTTATTTTCTTTTTATTTTTTTTTTATTCCTTAAAATTTGGAACTGGTAATGCTTGAATAATCTGGCCATAATTCAGGGCTTTTTTTTTTTTTTTGCTTTCTCAATAAATTGGAATAAGTTGAAGCGTCAAGATTGCTTGTGATGTCCAAAAGCAATAAGTAGTTTTTTGGTAGGTAATATTAAGCTGAACAACCTTGTGCTCTTTTTCAATTTGAACTAGTGTAGTTCTTTATGGAGTTTGAAAGCTTGTTTATATGGTAACCATCAATTTCTTTGGTTGGAATAACAGCGAATACCAAAACTTGCAATGAATATTTAAACATATTCATGCTGCGGTCTGCTGTCTGAACAGGTCGGTAGAGTGGTATAAGTTGTATGATTAATTTTGTGTATACACCCACTGCTTCTCTACGGTTGTGAAGGAAGTAAGAAACTGTATAAGTGTGATTGGGGTCTTATATTTTAATTTTAAAATTACTGAAAATTAGATACCTTGGACGGGATTGCTCTCCAAGCATTTTTCAACATGAATATGTTGATCTGCAATTCTGAGGACTGTATGCCACTACCCCGTGTAAGATCTAATGTTCCTGTTGTGAGTTTGGACAAAAATCAAGGAGTTATTTTCGCTTGTTGTTTGTGTGATGGGACACATGTTGTCAGATGATCAATGTCTAATTGTGTATTCATCCTAATCAGAACATATGTGATAGCATTATTATTTATTTCCTTCGGACAGTACAACTAGTTTTCTGGGGAATATTTGTCTTGAATTTCTTTATGTGAAGTGACCTTCATCCAATGCAAAGTATCACCTTCTGAGGAATACTGGAAATAATCCTTAATTGGCAGTCACTGAACTGATCTCAATCATGAACAGAACTTGCGAATCGGTTACTTGATGATTTCTCGTGCCCTGATTAATGCCAGGTTGGCAATCGATGCATCTTTTTGGAAAAGTTCATTGCTTTTTTCTTTGCAGTTCCCATTTTTTGCTGTGATGGGCGTCAATTTTTTTCTGAATTTAAGTTTGCCCTCCTACTTATGAATGGGTCAAGCAAATACAAGTTAGTTCAAATTGAAAAACCTATTCTGGATGATGTAATTTTATACAAACTCAATTTTCCATTTTCTAAGATTTCTTGAATGAGTATAATTTGCGCCAGCTAATAAATGAAGTGATTGTAGCCTCATATTTTAACAGCCATTTCTTTTCCATTTATTCTTGGTCACGATCTTTTACTCATGCTGAATTATTTGTATAATGAACATGCTGTAGTTTTATGCTTTATATTATTCTCTTAGTTGAGAAGGAAGATAAAACATGAAAATAAAATAATAATCTGTAGCTTTGTGGCATTTCTTTAGATGTTTCTCGTTGAAATCTTCTTTCAGTCTTGACCCCCATTCTGATTCACTGATCTGGTTCTTATGTCAGCTACTGTTCAATCATATTTCAAGCTTCAGAAACCTGTTGCTGAACTTGTACCATATGTCGCAAGACTAGAATATGATATCAACGAGGAGATCGGTGTCCCGTCCTTCAAGGTCTGCTTCAAGTTTACACTCTATATGTACTTGCATTTCGTCATCAAATGAGAAAGAAGAATGAGTTGATAATCATGTGTTTCCCACAGGTTGCTGTTCTGTCAATGCATCAGGCACGCTTATCTAACCAGACAGATGTGGTGTTTGGCTTCCTTCCGGGTCCAATCAATAGTAGATTGAAGCCAGTGGCCTTGAGTTTGTTGAGATCATCCTTAATAGATCTGTTTCTTCAACAATACAATTTAACATTAACCTCCACAATTTTTGGAAAGCCCACTTCATTTGAGATTTTGAACTTTCCTGGTGGGATTACTGTAATGCTGGAGCGAGCTGCTTTGATATCGCAGCCCCTTTTCAATTTCACTTTAAATAGCTCAATTTATGATATAAAGGAAAATCTTCCAGAATTGAAGGAACAGCTAAAATTGGGGCTTCGTCTTTTGCCCAATGAGGTAAGCTAATTTCTATATTGGACGTCCTCTACATGTATGGTAGTGTCAGTGGTTGACTTAGTCGGAAATGCTTCCCTTACAGGGAATCCTTGAAACCATTAGATAAGTTTGTTATATGGTGTTGCCGTAGCTGATAATATGTTTGGCCTCTCGGTTCATCTGTTATAGCAACCTGTATTATTCCTCATATTTTCGTACAATTGTTACACTACAGCACCTCAAACTGGCATATTTTGAATTGATTTGTGTTTTAGGAAGTCTTACTAAGAAGCATAATCAGTTACAGGCATGTCTAATTGGACAGATACGGACTGGTCTCTTGGGTCTATTAATTGCTAAACTTTTCTAAATTTGAAATTCCTGAATGTTGTTAAATGTAACTTCTTTTGCCGATATTGTTCCATAACCCTTTTTAACATTACATGTGGAACTTTTGCTGTTGCCTATTTGACACTCATATAAATTTATCCATTTTGATGTCATCAAATGAGATTCTTTCCATTTTTGTAACATTCTCTTTCTGTTCCTGCAGGTGGTGTACATACAGGTAACAAATAAACATGGCTCGACAAAAGATCCCCCTGTTACAGTTGAAGCTTCAGTTGCATCTTATCTAGGAACCATACTGCCAGAGAGATGGAGACAGCTAGCTCAAATAATTACCCGTTCTCCTCCTAAGGAAAATCTTGGCCTTGATCATTCTGTGTTTGGAAAAGTCAAAGAAATTAGCTTGTCATCATTTCTAAAGCATTCACTTCATGCACCAGCACCGGCACCAACACCAACACCAACACCAACACCAACACCAACACCAGATCCTGCTCCATCTCCAACGTCTATGGTGCCATCTTATCCTCCCCCTTTTGCTCCCAGTTCTCATCATTCACCATGTCCTAACTGTTATGCCTCTGAGCCACCTGGGGCAAGCCCATCTCCTGCACCTAACCGACAGAATGCCCCTCACTATTCTTTATCTCCAGTTTCTAATTCTCCTGCACCCGCAGTAGTTCACGAGAGTCCACATTGTGGGTCTACTGATCCACCTAGTCCTTCTCCAGCTTCTCATCCTGACCAAATGTCTCCTAACTTATCACCTCATGCCTCCAGTGGATCACCTGTAGCAGTTTCAACCCCTCAAATTTCTCCAGCCCATTCTCCATCACCTGGTTTCACTAATGGTCCTCAAGGTCCCAAAGAAAGGAAGGGGAAAGGTTTGGCGTCTCCACTACATGTTTCATCGGCTTTTGCATCTTCCCACTTATGTAAGTCAGTACTGCAAAATATCTATTATGCCTTCAGCTTAAACATTGCAAATATTAATATTGATAATTCACTTCATGGGCCCTTATGTTGTTCTCTGATAATACTTGAGTAACCATCATTTTAATTGTATCTGAGCTGGTGTCTTGCTAATTTTTTTCACCAGAACACAGTTAAAAAAAGTAGGGATAGAAAGTAGGAATTGGCTGGTTAATAGCGTTACATCAACTTTGGGGTGCTTTATGTAGAATTCTATCCCAGTGAGTGATGGGATTAGTAACTATTACCAGCAAAACTATATTTGATGCATGAGGATATCTATTGGGGAGGTGGGGGGTGAATTCTTGCTTAAGTTTGTAGACAGTAGAATGTATAGAGGCTTTCAGTCTTACATTTTTAGAAGAAAAGCTGTCACTATATGGTAGATGATTTAACCTGTCATGTTGCATTCGGGAAAGAGAGAAGGAAAATGAGAATGATTGGGAACAATAGATTGCAACAAAAAATGATGGAACAGAACATGTTAGGAATGTGGAAGGACTAAGGCTAGGACTTCTGATGCAACTTAATATATTGATGAAGCATGTAGATGCCTTTCTACGGTTTCCAATCGATTTTAGTGCTCCCTTTAATAACTTTGGCTCTTAAATAATTCCAATTCACAATAGACTGATTGTGTTTGGCATAGAAACTAACAGAATATGCACATTTGCAGCTTTTGTAGGAGGCACTTGGAGGATTCGATGGTCCCACTTAAATGAACTCCTAGCATTTCTTCTCCTATTCTGCATATAGTTTTGAGGATGTGCTTATAAATTTTTGCTGGATGAAGAGGGAAGTGGTTCATAAGCGCAGAAGTCCACAAATAGTAGAAGTGGGATGTCGAAGCCAAAAAGAAGGCAGGACTCCCTGTTGACACTTGAGACATCATGTGGGATGTGTACTTTCCTAAGGGAATGACTTCCCGGTATAACTTACCATCTAAAAGGAATGGCTATCTTGCTTTCGTGCAGGTTTCCGAAAGAACAAACTGTAAAATGTACGGGTTCTTTCTGAATATCTGCAAGTAGGAAGAAGGAAGAAGCCGAATGTGATGAGACTTACTGATGTTAACAAAACAAAGTGGAAAATTATACAAATATATTCTTACTAAAGAAATGAATTTATCTTCTTCCATGCTCCCGTCTTCATAAAAGACTCGTATTAACCCCCTTGTTTTAATTTCTATTCTTATTTATTATCTCCATTCAAGAACCAATTTTGGTGTTAGAATACAAGCTTCATTTCAGGTGAAATATTGTATGTACATCAATGTGAGCCTGTTTTGAAGGTAGATGAATCTAGCAACAACAGTTGAATACAAGGCGACTCAGGTGAACAAATGTGCAAGTGAGTAGATGATAGCTTGTTATTACTTGGGATGTCTCCTGATGAGAGAAAAAATTGGTGCCTTGTCCGTGACAATCCTCCTCCCATCACGGGTGATGGACACAACCTCCCATGCAGGGCCAACAAGCCAAGATACCGCAGCTCCACCTATTAACCCTCCAATCTGAAATTTTTTGACATGCCAAAACTATCAAATATGATTTATGTAGAAGAGGGGAGGAAATAATTAATGACTTCGACATAGCTCAAGTATAAATGCACATATGTTTTGAGACTTAGCAATTGACTTACATGCCCCCAATTATCAACGCCTTGAGTTAGCAGCCCGATAGCCTGCAAAGGTAGATTGTTATTTTCATTAGCTCAACTTCAGTAGTTTACTTGAGGAAAGTTAGCATAACCTTTGCAACTGATAAATCCAATAAATGCAGTGTGGCTTTATTCAGAAAATTGGCTTAATCTATATTCAAAAAAGAAATTAAAAACCTAATGTGTGCTTAAAAAAGAAGGTAATTCATCCCTCTTTCTAAGACAGCTACGTGCAATTACTGATGATACAAGCTGATCGGAAGCTGGAAAGTAAATATATTTGCAATAATCAAGTTGGTAATTCCGTCCTCAACAGTTGCCCCAAGTGACGCTACTCTGGGGTTAAAATACCATATTACCCGGCAACTAAGGATTTTGTTGCCGAACACTCGTGACATGCATTTTTATGTGGGATGATGCCTTGGCCATGACTGACGTGGACATCCGATACCGAACACATGGGCTCATCCTAGTTGGCCATGTAGAATGGGGAGTACTCCAAATCCAGTACTCGTTATTATTTTCCTAGGTTACTTGTGTTAAACCATTTGCTTATTTCAACTTACTCTAACTTAAGTTCCAGAGGGTTTACACTGAAATCCTCTGCAGTCCTGTTCCCTTTGATTTCAAACTTCGAGTTGATATCCAACGCATTGAAAAATTAGTGAAAACCGAAAGTGATACATGAAGATTGAGATTTAACAGAGAAGTCTTAACTCTGAATGGAGGACTAGGTGCCGTCAGATCTTTAGGATGCATTATGGTTTGGAAACATGTGCATTTACAATCTTGCGCATATGATGGTTGAGTTACAACCCTTAACAACCATATCCCCACTGATCGAAAGAGCATAATGCATGGATTTTGATTTTGAGCTCTAAAAAGGTAAGAACGTACCATGTTTATAACAATCACTCGACCAATATGTCTCAGATCGTCCTCAGTTCCCTTGACCATGCCCCTGTGCCTCAGGACAAACATAGCAAAAGATCCAACCTGATGGTACCACCATTTAATCAATTAAACTTACAGTGGAACTAGAGATGCAAGGATGCGAAAAAATTTAATTTCATCCATAAGTTCCGTATTATTTCTTAAAATCAGCTATAGCAAACAGAGTGAAGCTTTGGATAAATTTGTTTACTCAACAACACACATTTGCATCTGAAGTGAATTATGTTGGAATGTCAAGAAATGTTGTGGCTTTGTTTGCTTTTGTTTCACCAAAACAATTTTGTTCACAAAAAGCAAAAGCATGCATCCTATTTTGGTGGGAAGTGGCATTGTGGCAATTTTCCAAAATCTCTTTTCTCTAATCAATATTTCAAAAGAAACCCATCATTGCATTCCCAACCAATTATATCACTTATATATAATTAAAATTACATACTATATTTAACTTTAAATGAATAACTAGATAAAAAAGTAATTGATTTGACATCTACAGCATATATTGTCTCCTACTAAATCAAAACAAAACCAAAATTTACTTTCACTTCCCAAAATATTTTCTCCTTACCACCCAAAGCATAAACATCTATCACATCCCCCGGGCCCCCGCAGAACTTACACAATTGTGCCACCCACTTCCAAAACACATTTCTCCAAAACACACAATCCAAGAGAAATACAGACATTCCATGTGTACGTAAAGCGGCAAAAGTCACAAGATTACCAATCCAAAAATAGCTCCAGATGCACCAACTGATGGAGCTTTGCAGAACCAATAACTCATTGCTGAACCTGATGCACACCAGAGGACTAGATCAAATTCCATGGATTTTTTTGTGATAAAATTGAAATTATTTACTATATTGGATTCCCAATTGTTACTTGCAATTGCAGAGCTGATGTATATTGTAAGATATCTTCTAGGACCACTTATATTCTCAATAGCAGGACCGACTGAGTTCAAAGAATAGCAATTGACCTGAAAAAAGAAATAACTGTTCTGAATAAGCATATCAAATGAAAACCACACCGTTTATTAGTGATATTCAAATCAAACCAGCAGATGGCCAATATTTGCATGCAGGAAAGAAGATGTAGCGAGCCTCCACAACTGCCCTTGACTAATGAGACTATTAATCTGCAAAGATAGGGATTGGAACAAGTTTAACTACGAAAATCTAAACATGAAAGTGATAATCTAGAACTTGGATGAGAACAAAAAACTCAAACCTTGGCTCCCCAAAATAAGAGGTCAACATTCGAGACTGATTGTGCTATATAGACTCTGCATGTAATTCAGGAAAATCTTCACTACTCTGCAGGAACTTATGAAACTCGATATTAAAGGGACTTTTGTAGTTCTTCGACTGTACATCTCTCTTGTCAATTTTTATTTATTTCTCTCTTTTCCTTTTCCTTTTTCCTTTTTCCTTTTGGGGTGAGGAGCAGGGAGGAAGGGGGCGGTGGAATTATATATTGATTTACATAAGGTGTTGATACTCACAAGACATTAGCAGCAAGAAGGATATTGGTCCATTGCCTTCCATCAAATAAGTCTCTTCTAGATGACTGCGGCTTCCTGAGGTCCTTAGAATCACTTCCACTTTCTTCTCCATTGAAGAAACTTAAGCTCATCAAAGTAGCAGACAAAGCATTGAAACAATTAAAACCTGTAAATTGAAGGGCCCTTTCATGACACATATCCTTCAAACGATGGACATCACCAAGATGAGAAATACTCTGTAGAAAAAGCAAAACTGCAGTGAAGATTCTTTGGTATGAACGAGCCTCGAATCAATGAGAGATTCACATGATGCAATGCCTGCATAACTAGTGTAGCCCTTTCCAGTCTATGATAGATAAATGCCACATAATCTCCCAGGTCTAAATCACCGTTTAGCTGAAGAATATCAGTCTTTAATCTTATTATAGCAAATTAATTCTAGTTCTTCACATATCACAAAGCATTTGAGAGATTTGACCGAAAGTCCAATATTACATTTCCTTGCTTGATTAATGATTTGTTCAATTTCAACATCACGGATATATGCGAAGAAAATCTAGAACTCAAAGACATTATCCCTAAAACCAATTTTCCAAATAAAACAGAGATTCCTTCCATAATTTAATACTAATATATCTCATAACAGCCAATTATGAGTCTATGGGGGTTGCCGATTTGCCAAGAAAAAGAAAAGAAACAAAAAGAATAAAACAAAAAAAAAAGAAAAGAAAATAAAGAATGACATGTTACAATTAAACCACATATCACGGCAAGATGAATCTCCAGTCACTTCTTCCAACTTCTTCCTTCTGTGTCCGTACTAGTGAAATTTAGTAGGACACTCAAACATATTTTCTTGTTTGTGATAATCAAAGAAAATGGGAAGTTAGTAATCATCAGCAAAACCCGGGTTTCTCTTCGTTCTATCCACAACTTTTCTAGTGTTCCTCACATCTTTATATTGGAAAATGCATCCTAAACCCTAAACCTCATAAATTTATCCATTTTCTACAAAAATGAAAAGGGGCTGATCCAAAGCATACAGCTAATTCATCCATTGCAAGGATATAACAGCAAGTAACACTAAACGTGAAACAGGGATTTTTATTCTTTGCCAATGTCCTTTTCTTTTTACCTTGAGGGAGGAGCGGAGGAGGCAACCCAGATCAAGGCGGTTGCGAAGGGCATCGCCGAGGCGGAGGGCGACGGCAGCTGTTATCAGGTGGTTGGCAGGCGTGAGCCCAACTCGAAATATGGGGATGGAGTGCCTGGGATTGGACGACATGGACATTGCGCTTCCAATTTGATACTGTAACAGACTGAAGAAGTGAAGAACGGGAGAAATATTTATCAAAAACAGAAGAGAAGAATGGGAGAAAATTGGCTGAGAAAGAAAGAGAGAACTCTTCCCACTTGCACAAGCGTGGCTTTATTTTCTTTGAAGTGTATGTCATCATATATATGTTAAAAAAAGTATAATAAAGTCTTGATTTTCATGTATTTATAACTTAAAATATGATAAATATATAATATAAATATACACATAATTTAACATTACCAAATCAATATGTTGATAATTTTTCATTGTGATGTGATGTGAATTATTCTTAAGTAGACTAATGTGTAAGGGGTGTTTAAGTATTGTCTTTAATATCACAATTTTTTCTGGCATGGGATATTAATTTGCCAAATTTCTTATCCAATTATATATAGTAGCATATTTGATATGGAAGATTAAATGTTATTTGTAGTAAATATATTGAAATACCCCTGAGGAATTTTCATTATTTTATTATCCTTGTAGGGCCCACCCGGAAGAAAATTGTGGATAGCAAGCCCCCTCGCCCTCAACAGAAGAATCGGATCTTCAACATGGGTGTATTTTTCCTCTTCATTTATTCATAAAAACTTGTTCATAAAGCAGTTATCTTTAACTATAAATATTACAACTTTATTTAAGAACTTATAAATTATTGTCAGTTAAACACTTATTTTATTAAAAAAGTTAAAAAAAAAAAAAAGAAGAAGTAATACTTGAAGTTTAAGAACAAAAAAAAAAAAAGGTGATGTTTTTGGTCAGGGCATTAAAGTAAAATAGGAAAGTCATTTTGGGAGTAAATTAGCAATTTTATGTACAATCTTAGTGCACTATTGAGTAATCTCAGGATCAGACCTAAGATTAAAAATTGGGATAATCTTCAGGGCTCACTACCTCGCACTTCTTACTTAGGCCAGTCTACAAAATTAATGTCACCTATCAAACAAAAAACTACAGGATTTAGGTCGACTTAATTGGGTATAATTTGCATCAATTTTGGCCTATCAAATACCTTCTAAGAATATTTCAGGTATGATATATAAGAATATACCATCAAAATAACTAGGGGTGTTAATTGGGGTGGGCCAAGTGGGTTCAAGTTGGGTTGACGCATGGGTATAATAAAAAAAATACCAACCCGAACTGATACTTAACCTGAAATACTCCACCCGAACCCAACCCAACTAGGTTTGGGTTGGGTTCAGGTTGACCTGAATTTTAATCAAGTCACCCAACAACCCAAATAACCCAATCCGATCCAAAATAATCCAATCCAACCTAAATTATTATATTTATTTTCTTTCAAACCCGACCCAACTCAACCTGACCCGAATTATCCAAAAAAAAATTAAAAAAATTTTAAGAAAATTACAAGCAAACATTTTAAACAAAATAAAAAAAGTAAACATTTTAACACAAATAACTTATATCCAAATTACACATATATAAAGTTAACAAACTATGGTTTAGGAGTTAAAACGTAAATATGAATAATTTATATCCAAATTACACACAAATAAAGTTAACAAACTAT
>JACFYI010001639.1:385268-398208 GCA_014898755.1 Handroanthus guayacan
GGCCCGTTTGACAACTCTACATTTGACCTTGTAATAGGCCTTACTCATGTCCAATTTCATTGCCATAAACCCAACCTTGCCTTGTTTTTTCTGTTTAATAAAATGGTTAAGATCATATGAAATAAGCACAATATCAGTAATGAGTCTACCAATAACAAATGCCGACTAGGCGGGGGAGATGATAGAGTTAAGAAAAGGTTTTAAGTGGTTTGTCACCATTTTACCACCAATTTCACACACAACATTTGATAAACTAGTTGGACAGAAATCAAACAAATGTTGTGGATTAGGAACCTCGGGAATAAAGACCACATTCGTCTAATTTAAACTAAGAGGTAAAGTGCCATCATTGAAGAAATCAACACACGAAATGCTACTGTTTTTGAGAAAAGATAGCTGGCATAGCATCAAGGCCCATGGATTTAAGGGGGTTCATATGTTTAAATGCAAAACGAAACTCGTCATGAGAGAACAGTCGGGAGAGTCTCAGATTCATTTCCTTAATCATTTGTGGTTGGACGGTTTCAAGCACTCTATCAAGGTCACTAGGAAATGACTTAGACGAGGAATATATTGGTGAAATAATTGAGAACAATGGCCTTTATTTCTATTTGATCAATATGCAAATTTTTGGTCTCATCCAAAAGTACAACCGTATTTCTCGATTTCTGATAACTAGCTTGTGTATGGAAAAAAGCAATATTCCGGTATCTTTCAACAAGCCACTATATTTTACTTCTTTGCTGCCATACATTTGTCCTTGCCCATACATATATCAAGTTCTTTTCTTGTTATAATCTCTTTATTCTTATCCCTCCACATATTGGGTCCAGCAACAAGGAAGTCAATTTTTTTGCTTTAGTCTCTCAATTTGGTGCCTAAAACCATGGAAATGATTCTTATCTAGTGAAACAACATTCTTCTGCACTCAGCCATCTTTTCAATCAATGTTTTGTTGTGGCCATGCCTAGTGCTTGTGGACCATGCATGCTTGATCACTTTCTCATAATCATCTTCCCGAATCCACATAAATCCAAAACGAAATCATCAAGGCCTCTCTCTAGCTTCCATTTCAACATGTTTCCGGATCTCAAGTAAATTGGCGAATGGTCAAATCCACTGAAAGGGAGATTAATAATGGAACTGTTAAAAAACGCATCATTCCACTCCGTCAAGACACAAACTCTATCAAATCTATGTTTTACATTATCTGGAGCCTCCCATTTATTCACCTAAGTAAAGAAACGTCCCTCAACACCCAAGTCATGTAATCCACAATAGTCCGATGTTTCACAAAAACTTCTGATCAACCTTGGTTGCCTTGGTGCCCCTTCAATCTTCTCCTTATGAGAAAGGATTTCATTGTAATCACCCTAATGACCCACAGATAGTTGTCTGCCATTGCGAGTTTTTAGAGAAGCTGCCAAAATTTGTACTTGTTAGCAGAATCCAATTTACCATAAACCCCAATAAGATGCCAATATGGCCATTTTGTTTTGATTGGACAAAGACATCAATGTGTGATAACTAAAGAAACTCAGAAGCTCCACATATGCAATCTTTCTTCTAAAGCATAGCCAAAACACCTGATATGCCTATATATTCCGCTCAATACCATTTAACTAAAAATGCCTCTTAGTATTTCAAACTTATTACCTTTACACTTAGTCTCATATAGAAACATAACATCAGGGTCTTTTGAGCAGAGAAAATCTCTGAGCAATTGAATTATCAGGGGCACACTAGTTCCAAAAAACAATTCATAATGCCTAATCTCTACTGACGAGAGAAATTAGAATCCAACTCACTAAAGATGAACCCATTTTCCTAGTATTGGTTAGTTAAATCAAACTTTACCATTGAAGGACTTTTCTATCTATTTCTAGATAATTTCACAATCTTGCATGTATTGGATTTAGCAGATAATGAGGGTTAGGCTATAGAGGTGATAGGTATATCTATGAGTGCATGTGTTTTGGTTTCGACAGTGGTAGCCTTGTTTAGGGTTAAGTTTGTATCTACGCTACATATGAGAGGCATTAAAGGAGGGGTTGTAAGGAATTCAAGGTTACTAATCTATGCAGAAGTGTTTGCATGGCTATGAATATAAGATGAAAATGTGGGTGTGTTTGGTTTCAAGCCAGTTATTGGGATTAGGTTTTCAAAGCTTGGTATGAGAGGGGTTATCCAACAGTTATTAATGTGTACATTTGTGGATGGAGGTATAGAAGTGTTAAGGCAGGTTCTAGACCTGGGTTTTAAGTAGACTATATTGTTGTTGATAGTGTGGGAATCAAGGTTGGTTATTAGTTTAGGGGTTCCATTGACTAAAGTACTATTATGGTTTTTAGGTTTGGATGGTTGTAAATTCTGATCTTGGAAGCTATCATTCTTACTCTTTCTGAAGTCGAGGATTCCAATCCTTTCCTCGTGTTCTATGCTATTCTATATCTGGAGAGAGCATGTCCCTCTCTACTCGGCCTATAAAGAGGTTTGTGCAGTCGTGGTCCATAGCCAAGTGTTTCACCAAGTTCTCGAAATCATCTTCGTATGAGCTTGGATATAACATCCCACATAAGAGATAGTATGTAGGCAATCTTTCATACATGAATCTGATCCATTTGTGTCCCTCTTCCTCTAACAAGATTCAAAGTGCTCGCTTCAATCTTTGACACATATTCATTCATACTTTAACACGAAGGATGCACTCTTCTTCTTAACTTTTTCATTTTAGAGTTTCAAGCAAAACTCTGATTCAACATCTAATAAATGTGGCAGTTTCCTCCGTAAAACAAGAAATCGGAAGGCCATGCACTTGAAGCACAATAGGCATTCGGTCTAGGTTAACTTGCACAGGATCTCCTAATCAGAACCGATTTAAATATGAGCATATGCTTGTCTAAAGTCCACAGGTAACCCTAAAGAGCATGTTCGTTGTCAAGAAGGTTGTTGCATTTTAAGAGAAAATGGCCATCTTCCAAATCAAGCACAATCATGCCTTTGACAGGTTGCAGCAATCGTGTATATTTACATATTTGAATACCATAGAGAAGACCCTTGATGAAACCACTCTCCCTACCACCATCAGATCTGATCCTACATTATGATCTCCCTTTTTCATTCTTGAAGCTTGACATTACATTCTTCGTTATCAGTGATTATCAAGTTGCAAACATCAATACCAAATATCCAAATCATGATGTGATTTTTCAAGCTTCTTTTAACTAAGCTTCAGTTTGGCAAGAAATGAAAATTGGGGATGAAAACAATGGGGAAGACCTTAAAGCTCACTAACTATCTAAGCATTCCCCAATCCTTAGAAGTTTCAACTTAGGCAATTCATTAGTCTCGGTGGGTTTGCCTAGTGACGGCCGTCATTTGATTGACTTCTTCATTATTGGCTAAAGTTGAGCCCCATTTTTTTTTCTTTTTTTCCTTTCAAGATTCACTAGAAATTACCTTTAGCGTCGTAGGGGTTTTCCAATCTAGTTTTCTTCCTATGCATGTGAAAAATTTTTTATCAAGGGAAGGGTTGTCATCTTTACTTCATTTTCCAACTTTGGAAGTAATGATTTTGATGAGGAATCAAAATAAAATGGACATCAATAGGGTCTATGTTTATCTTTTCTCCAATAATATACCCTTGATAAGCTAGGCCCTTAATAATCTGGTTATATAGGATAGAATGTGGCTTGAAAGAAATGAGAGTGTCCCAATTTGAGAAATTATTTAAGACATCCATTAGGGCTCTTCCTTGTGTGCCTTCATTTCCTTGGTGTTTAACTAGGACTATGTGGAGAAAACGAGTCCATCTTTTGGACCAATTGGAGGATTATGTTCGTTATCTAATAAACTAATCCCTAACTTACTATTATTTCTATCCAAACTGAAGTCTTGATCCTCAAGCAACACACCTTTTCCTTTTTGACGTGTTTTAGAAATGGAAAAAGACTGCACGTTGGGGGATGGTTCTTGATTTTTTTCACAATTCTTGCAAATCATATCAACCAAAATCCCATCAAATTTGCCACTTTTCTTATTCTCGATTCAAAAATTTCCAATATAACTCCCCCCCTAGTTGGCTGAATTAGGTTGTGGCATTTGGAATTTTTCGATAGCCATCCTTTCTAGTCATGGTTAGTAGCTGATTGAGAACCCTAAAAAGAAAAATCCGAAAATTAGCCCTAAGCAGTTTACATAGGGGCTCTCAACCATGAACCATACAACAATGGACCATTTGGATCAAAATCTTCACTATACCGCTTATCACATTCCTTTGCGACATGACCAAGAAACCCCATGCATAATAGAAGTTTGGGAGTCTCTCATACTAAAATTTAAGTATTAAAACATCATCGACTATATTAGAGATTTTAAGGATTTGAAATAGAGACTTGGTAACATCAACAACAATCTTGCTTCTAAATGCACATAAAAAAAAAAACTAAACTTGTTGGCAAACAGGCCCAAAAATTGAACATAAAAAATGCACTTATCGAAATCCACTGTGAAGGGATCTTCGTAATTATCAATATTATTCAGGATAAGAACATGCTTGTCAAAGGACCATGGACAGCCTTGAATAGTCTTCTCTTTGTCTCAAACAATGACTAAACTGGAATAGAAGTCTACCCTTACCAATATGCTTAATTTCCATCCCTCTACTTGATCTCATGACCTTCGTAACAATAGATTATAGAGCATCAAAGTGATAACGTTTTGATATAAGGAGGTATCTCACCAACATAAGCTTTGGATCGAGGGAGCTATTTCATCAAGTTTCAACATTCACAGCAACGATCTCCTCCTCCTCCTTCTCCTTTGTCATGACCAAAATTTTCTCAAATCAAATCCACAAAAATACAACACATTACAAAAATTGGACAAGAAAGAGTTGTAGAGCAGACGATGAGATGAACAAGTCACCAAGCAAGCCATTACCTACACAACAACAGAGAAAGCAGAATAATTATACTAAAAAGGCTACACAATTAGTAGATGAATGAATAAGGTTAGAGGTAGGGTGTTGGGGTTGGGGGAAGAGGGAATCTAGAAGATGAGGGATGTATGGGGGTGATTTCGGATGGGGGTGAGGCGTAAGGGAATCTTGCTCGAAAGAATCAGCCGCAGATAAAGGTGAGAAAACACTCCACCTGTCAGAGAGAATGATAGAGCAAATGTACAACCAAAACCAGAAGAAACACTCCAAGGAAGGAGACCAAAAACTTTCATAGAGATAGACCTAAAACTAATGAAATTTTAAAATTTAATTTAATTGAATAGAGTACTTAACTTTCTAGTATTTTGCTTAATATTAAAACTTAAAAGAAAAACCATCTTACTCTATAAATTCATCACTTATTAATTAATTACTATTAGATATATAAATAATACAATGATCATAGCTAAAGAAATAATATTAATGGACAATTTTCTTAATTATCTAAAATTGAAGTCAAAGGAAAGCGTGGATATCAATTTCTGAAGTGCAAATATCAACTCTGTGTAAAATATTCAAGTTATTGGATGTAAATATACTTAAGGGTGTTAGTGGTGTGTTTTTAAGAGTATTGACTCCCTATTTGCATAAAACATGTCAACTTATACACATTTTCTCTATCTTCTTCGCATATAATTCTTTGTCTCTAACTTCTCTATATCGTATTGTTTTGTTTAGAGAATCAAATGATGCATCATTAAAATAAATATTTTAATACATTCAAAAATTAGGTATATTAACAAGTAAAAAAAAAAAAAAAAAATTCTACAAGTTACTATATAGTAGAATTAAAGTTACGTGTGACAAAAAAAGCTCATAGGCCAACGGTGAGAATCAAATTTATAACTCATCG
Source organism: Handroanthus guayacan (assembly GCA_014898755.1). Lineage (NCBI taxonomy): Eukaryota > Viridiplantae > Streptophyta > Magnoliopsida > Lamiales > Bignoniaceae > Handroanthus > Handroanthus guayacan. The sequence continues at coordinate 391,121 of JACFYI010001639.1, forward strand.
GTTATTCTATTTTGTCATTAGAACAATGGCTCATCGACTAGTTTTTTTTCTTTTTTCTTTTTTTAACCCCTCCAATTTACACTCTTTAATTTATTTAAATATATAATTTCATATAATGAATTCAAGAAATATCCATATAATTAAGAATTATATTATCTTGTAAAATTAAAATAAAATAATATCAATTTTATACATAAAAAGTTTAAGCAAAAACATTGCGTGTCTCAAGGAGTTAGTTGATACTGAAAAATAGTTATTAGATTCCAGCTCACCGATTTCGAACACCGGGCCGAGTCGACTCAAAAGCCGAGTTCGGTTGAGTAGGTTCCAAAGTCGGCACGGTTCAATCAAAATCTTAAGTTCACCCAGACCCCTAGTTTCTTTCTCTCTCTTTCTTCTCTCTCGCCCACTGAGAGAGAACATACCAAGAAATTACCCAAAAAGGTTTTCTCCATCCCCATTTCTCCATGAAAAGATAAACCCTAGCTTTCAAGTTCTAAACCCAGTCAGGAAAATTCAGTATCAAAAGAAAAGAGAACAAGAAAATGTCTCATCTAGTTTTCCAAACAGCTCTGGCGCCAATACCCAATACCTTATCATCCAAATCCTTACTGCCTCCCACCACCGTTTTCCGTTCTCCGTTTTCGCCGCCGGTATCCGGTAAGCTCCGGAAGTGTTGCCTTACTATCAGGGCGTCATCTTCTGCCGTGGTTGATGGCGACGCTATTGCCCACCTGGAGCGGTGCTTTCAGGCGTCGCTGCCGGTTGAGGATGCTCCGTCATCGACTGCTTCTAGCTCTGCGAATTTTGGTCCGGTTATGAAGAGGGAGTACAGTTCGCTTAAAGCGGTTACTTTGGAAAAACCGAAGCTTGATTTATCGTCCTCGCAGAAAACCCAGTCTAGTCCTGAGGTATTATAGATCATTTTGTCAATTTTTGCACCAGCTTATCTAGCAAGAACATTGGTTACCAGTGTTGGAAAATGTTTAGGTACTGCGCATTATGTAATGACGGTTCTGAATAGAACCTAGACAATATAGTTGGAATTGGCTTATCATTGAAATCAGGGATGCAGACATTTACCATCCTGAAAGAGTTCTCCCCAGGATTAAACATTTCTATCCCCCTGATCGAAATAGTGGAATTGAATAGAATTGGATTTACACTCTAAAAATGTTGTCTTTGCTATATTAGAACAATTATATATATATATAGATATCTAGTTTAAGCAATGACGATGGTTTTAGCCTGCCAGACCACGATAAGATTACTGAACAAGACCATAATGGAATCACTGAATCCGACGAATAATTATATTCATTCAACTGCTTGCTTTGAATTGTCTGTTTAAAGTGCATTTGGATATACTATCGTAGTTGTACTGGAAATCTATAATGGTGTGCTATTATTTGTGAGATTCCTCACAAAGGCTGGAGTATTAATTAGAGTTTCGCATTGCCTAATACATGTTATGTTCATTACTGAACTATTACCTTGCTTCTTCCTGCAATGTGTCAGCTTTCTACTGGGGGAGGTGGTGGTGATATTGGAAAGGGTCTAAGTCATGGAGGTGGCGATGGAGGTGGTGATGATGGTGACGATGATGATTACTTTGACGACTTTGACGAGGATGATGAGGGAGATGAAGGTGGACCATTTAGGCGGAGGATCATTCTGTCAGAGGTAACAAACTGATCTGTTCCCACTCACCCATCCGCAGAAGTGGCAGCACTGCTTATCTGTTGGAAATCAATTCAGTTTTTTCGTCCGTGATATTCATTGTTTAATGCTAATGTTCTTTGCCAGTTGTTCGATAGAAAATTTGTTGATGCTGTATTGAATGAGTGGCAAAAGACAATGATGGATTTACCTGCTGGATTTCGTCAAGCCTATGAAATGGTAATGCAGTATCATCTCTTTTCCTTAATTCTGGACTGGATAACATTGGAATTGGATCTGATGTCAAATTGGCTGTAGGGTTTGGTGAGCTCTGCTCAAATGGTGAAGTTTCTTGCAATCAATGCCAGACCTACTACTGAGAGGTTCATTTCTCGGTCTCTTCCTGAAGGACTGTCTAGGGCATTTATCGGCAGGTGAATTTAAAGCTTCCATCTACCTTCTTGAAAACATCGAATATCAAATTTCCCGAAAAGTTCTGTTTCTTCAATTGTATTCTTTTGGTAGCAAATCTTTTAACATGAAACTGAATCTGGCTTTTGGCATATATTGAGAAATGTGAACATATTAGTTTAAATGCTCTTTAGTTGTAAATCTTCAAAGATGTTCTCTGTCTGCCTCAGACTCTGGAAGCTCAGATCGAATTCTAGCTTTTCTTGTACTTGTGCATTTCCTTCTAGAAGGATCCATTTTTTGTTGCTTCACCAGAAGTGGAGATTTTCATAGGGTGAAGAGTAGTCTGAATGAGGTTTGTGTTATAGATGTTCAGAGCTGCTAGGGAATCTAAGCAGTTATGTCCCTACTCCTTGAAAAGCAATCCAGTTTCTCTTAGTGGCACATCTATTTGTTCTTTATGGATGCTCGCTTGTATTTGGACAGAAATATTGCGTTGTCTTTGTTTAAATTGCCGTTTTCGGGTTGACCAGCACTTCAAACCACAAGATGGATGGCCTTAACTTACAGCCATGACCTTATTCCAATTCCATGATTTTGTCTCCACTTTCTATGGGGAAAATAAAGTTATGGTCTGCATCATTGGAAAGGGATTAAAAAATACATTACATGGTTTGGCAGAGTTATTGAAATTGGTTGAAACTCTTAACAAGTAAAAAGAATTAAACAAGAAAAAAGTTGTCTCCTGGTGGTAAAGGAGCCAGTAAAACAGAACCACTCAATTGGAACGCATTTAGTTTCTCTTCAATTATAGGCTGTTTGAGATATATCGTGTTATGGTATTTGAACTGCTGTGTCTAGGAATTCCTAATTGAGACAATCACTGATAACAGTTGTGAGGGGAAAAAAATTGTCTAAAGTTATAGTATTCTTCTGACTCTTTTGTCCAGATTTTGCTAGTTGATGAGTCATGTAAAAACAAAGACATCCATTTAAGAGAGGTCTTTCAACTTGGCTTTATGAGCTGAGGTCAGGGTGGCTCAAGCTTAGGGGCTTGCTACTCTGAGGATCAAACTCAGTTCATTATCTTTTCCCTCAGCTCTCAGCTCTGTTTTTCATAAGTTCTGACTAATTTTCGCCTGGTTCATTAAAATGTTTGTTAATTAAAAGACGAAAATAAGCAATGATAATTTAAAGAAAAGCAAATAGATTTGATAGGCTTTTTCGACAAAAAACTTGCATCCAAAACATACACAGGCAGTAGTACTAATATGTTTAGTTGATAAAATTTATTAGAGGATAGATAGAATAAGAAAACCAATTAAGCGATCTGAGCTTACTTTGGTTTGAGACTTCTTAGGCTCAACACAGCTCTCAAACTTGATTGATTTGATCAAAGAACTCAAGCGGACCATCTCAAGTTTACTTAGCTCACTTTAAAGGAAAGCAGACCAATATTTGAGCTTTGAGCCTGCTTGACTCAATCGAGACACCTAATGTTTAGCCTGCTTTATGTTATTTAAACTTTTCCTTTCAACTTGAATGGCTAGCATTGGTCATTTTGGGGTTAAGCCATTCAGGTTAGGAGAAGTTTATTGTGTGAGAAGGTTATAGAGGCCTATCACATCGTTAAGTTATTTGAGGATGATGGTCATGAATTGTCTGTGTGACACAGAAGTTGTGATGAACTTGAGATTAAGAATCTGAATGTTCTATGCTTGACGTTTCGTATTGCATATTGAGATATTGCAAAGTTCAGAGCAGGTCAGGTTACAAACTTTATAGATCAGATTAAGATTGAGGAAGCAGATGATCAAACCGAAGAAAAAGATATGGTGGTTGAAGATGATGTGGGGATTGGATTTTTTTGCTGCACATAGAGATATTGCAAGTTCTGATCTGTCTAGGTTACAAGAAACCCAAAGGGGACTACAGTAGGGATGAACATAAATGGATCAGCAAGGTGTGGAGAAGTTTCCAAGCAATTGAAGATATAGCCTTTGGTTATCCTTATTCTAGTGACTTAAATTGAAACTAGGAGAATGCCTTTGAAACACGGTAACACTTGTGTATCTGCTGCATACCAGCTATATTACATGCTGTAGATTCTTTCTTGTTGATTATATCCACATTTAATTAGCAAAGTGAATGATTTTGAGTTGTTATGGGAGGATTGGGAGAGAACTTACAAGTTGGTGATCTGAACTAGGCTGATTGGATAATGCCCTGCAGTTCAATGGTTTTTCGTTGACGCATATGGTTTGTTATTTTATTAGTCATCTGGAAATATCTAGGCATGCGTGCAGCTTTTCATTTAATTGGAGGAGCAACATTTTAGTTTGCCTTCTGCTTTCCATTGTATATGTAGCAGGCATTGGAGCATAAATCATCTTTTGAACTAGCTATCTGATATTTATCTGAATTTCTTGTCTGGACAGGATGATTGCAGATCCAGCCTTTTTGTATAGGATGCTTCTTGAGCAGGCAACTACAATTGGGTGCTCCGCTTGGTGGGAGATCAAGAATCGCAAGGAGAGGTACATTTAGAGGGTGTTTGGCTGATATAAGCTCTTCAAAACATCTTATAAAATATTTAAGAGCTTATAAGATATCATGAAGTGTTTGATACAGACTTTCAAATAAGATCTAAATAAGATGTTAGGATTTTATAAGCTCTTTTTAAAAAAGTAAGGAGCTCCCAACTTTTTTTTAAGATGTTGACATGCACCTTAAATTTTACCATTTTAATTACAAAATTGCTATTACTAATATCTTATAAGCTAAAAGGTCTTTTTTTATCCGAACACTTTAATAACTCATTTTTAAAATAAGATTTGACATTTTATAAGCTCAAAAAAAATCTTATACGATGGAGGAGCTTATAAGATGTTTTAAATAAGCTTAGCTAGACACCCTCTTAGTGTTGTGATGACAAAGAAGAAAATATTGTTTGCTTAATTGCCTGTGGACTCTATAAACATCTGACATTTCCATGCAGGATCAAGCAGGAATGGGATCTTGCCCTCATCAACATACTAACTGCGACAGCTTGCAATGCCATCGTTGTTTGGTATGTTGCTCCTTGTCGTTCATATGGGAATACCTTCAAATTTGATTTGCAAAATACACTGCAAAAGCTTCCAAACAATATTTTTGAGAAGAGCTATCCACTTAGAGAATTTGACTCCCAAAAGAGACTTCAGTCATTCTTTTACAAAGCTGCACAGCTTTGTATGGTGGGATTTACTGCAGGAGCTGCACAAGGCGCTGTATCAAAATTTGCTGCCAGTAAAAAGGAGGGAAGGTAAAACAGTCTTTATGTATTAAAACACAATCCAAGAGTTTTGTAGTCAACATACTTCAGTAATATTACGAGCTTCCCTGACACTTTGACCCATTTGTTTTGCAACTGCTGGTTCTTGAGGTTATCGGTGACCACTCCATCTGTGAGCACAAATGCACTTGGTTATGGAGCTTTTCTTGGTCTTTATGCAAATTTGAGATACCAGCTCTTGTGTGGTTTTGACAGAGGAGTTACCAGCTACTTTGATAATATTGGAGTAGCTCTCTTTTTTAGCACAGCCCTGAGGTATGTATTTTGACCGTTCTCCCCAGATCATTGTATATGGCTCAAACATGTGATACTTTTTCCTGCCAATTTGTGAAGCTTAATTAAGTGCTCACACTCGTTTCTTATTGGCGGTTTAGACAAATTCGGATCCTTGCCCTAGCTTTTTCCTGCTCATGGCTCTCTTGAATTTGACGGGCAACGACACCTTCTTTATCTTGCTACACTGGCTCAATAAATCTAATTATGCATTTATTTACTTTAAAAGTACTTGTCAAGGACAATGAAATCGATTTACTAGTCCCATGGAACTTCCCCTTCCATTTTGATTGTTATGCTTTACAATGTCTATTAGCCTATGAGAACGTAAAATCTGGCATGTTAACTGCATGCAGGGTCCTGAACGTTCAATTGGGGGAGACATCAAGGTTGGCCTGGCTTGGTGTGGAGGTTGATCCCTTGGCTCAGTCAGATGATCTCTTGAAGGCTTACAACAGACCTTCAGAAGGAGTCAACCAGTCGTCATCTTCAAAATGGTTCATATCCAAGAATGCTATCGTCTCTGGGCTTGGGCTTCTTGGGATCAAACAGCGACAGACCAACTCAAACATGGAGGGTGAAGCACCTCCTCCCAAGGCACGGAGGAAGAGAGTTGTTAAGAGGAAGGTGGCCACAAGTTGAATGTAACTGGCGTTTTATGTTGTCATTATGAACTCCTCTTCAATTTTTTCAGCACAGTTGACCCACGTGAAAGCTTGCTCTGCCCCGACTGGAGAGCTTCTGAGATATGATGCTGAGGTCTGATTGAGAAGCAAGTAGTTCACAAGTGCAAAATTTTGCAGGGTTTGCCCCAATTTTTCCTGATTCTTTTTTCCTAATTTTGGTCTCTTAACAATGGCAGTACCAATAAATTTATGAACTGGAGATTGAACGAACTTTATGAGAAAGTGTAATGAGGTACTCCGTTGTTTTGCTGAAGTGTTCATATCCTTTTATCCACTTTATCAAGTCTAATATAACTGAATATTATTTCATGCATTCCCTTAAATATGATAGATTATTACTTCACTTTGCTCTAAAATTATCTAATTATTTAAAGGTTAATTACATTTGACTACCCTTTGAGATTGTGAAATTACCAAGTATTATTCTTGTGGTTTGAAAATTACAAATTAGCCCCTATAAGTTTATAAAATTACAAAATTATCCATTTTGTTGGATTTTTTTTGATAGAAAATTGATGTTCTTCAATTTTAGTTTTTAAAATTACAATGACCAAGTACAGAGATATAATGATTAGTTAGTGCAGTGAACAAATTGGAGAATATCAGTAGTTTTCGACAAAAAAATCTAACAAAATAAATGATTTAGAAATTATGGGGATTAATTTATAATTTTTAAACTATGAGGATAGTAATTGGTAGTTTCATAATTTTAGAGGGTAGTAAGA
>JACFYI010001639.1:398308-426637 GCA_014898755.1 Handroanthus guayacan
TTTTTTTTTTTTGGATGAATAAAATCTCATGATTTTAAATAGAGGCTCTTGGTGCAATACTTGAATATGTACTTATTTTGTATTTTCCTTTAAATTTAGGTTTTCAAATTTAATCTTGAATCTTGATAATGTTTTGCATCCACTCTTTTCAAGAATAGGATAAATTTAATTATTTCTTGTTGTTTGTAGTGTTTTCAAAATCGGATTGGACTAACTAGTTCAAATGATAATTGGAGCTCAACCTGGTTGGACAAGTTATTAAAGTCAGCATTGAGTTGGCTTGGAAGAAATTAGTCAAAATCGTTATCCAATTGAACCAGTTGGTTCACTTCTTTTCTTATATACTAGCTATTATTGCATGCAGTTCTCGCTCATATAAATATATTTTTTGAATGTTAAGTATTATTTGTGCATACCTAACTTTTATGCCATTTAATGCTCTTAGTCTGACATATTTCAAAGATAGAGAGTGTGAGTTGATTTCAACATAAATACTTAACCATGAATTAGTCACGTAGTTGGAAAAAGATTCTTATCCCAAAAACTATGAATTCATAGTCGCCTTCAAAGAGATATCAAATCAATTCACCAGAGAATAATGGAAAGAACATTAAATAAATCAATTGTATGAGTAATGTAGATTGGATGAGAAGCCAACCAAAATCACATTTAGAAATTCACAGATAACATGCTTAGGGACCCATACATACATAAAAACATAGTTTTTAGGTATAAACATAAAAACCTTGTAATTATCTTATTTTATTTTATTTTTTAAAAATTGAAGGGCGGAATTAGAATATTAAAATTTGGTATTCAAACGGTACTTTAGACACAAAAGTACCTTTCTTTTTACATAGTAATAGATAAAAAAAAACAAAAAGAGAGAAAAAAAATGCAACTAAATGCAACAATCGAACATCATCTTCTCATAATGAAATACAACAAGAAGCCAACACGCGAACCCAGTAACAGGACTTGCTTTCTATAATTTTTGGGAAGGAACACTTCGCAGAAATGGGACTAGTTTTGATATTTCCGTGTGACATGGAAATCTGATTTTCAACAAGGAAAAGTGACCATGACTCTTTGTTTTTGCCTATAGTATTATTTGATTCCCAAGTCTAGAATGTCTATGAAGAAAATGTCATTGAAGAAGAGGAGGAGTCTATTAGACTTACTAATTTATCCACCCAGCTGGGTTATGCTACTTGCTAAAATTGTAAATGCAAGGAAAAATGAAAAGTCTTCCGTTTGCATCAAAACTATTTTACTCTAATCAATTCATAAATGATTTTTAAATCTAATAACTACAATGTTAACCAAGATAGATGAGTGTTTACTCTGCAGGTTTTTCTAATATTTAAAATTGCATGTAATAACTTGTTAAAGAGGATGGATTTACTCTGCATTCTTTTGAAGTACTTGAGAAATGGCTAAATATTAGGGGAAAAACGTTCTATAATATTTCTAATATTGTTGAATAATTTTTCTATTTATTTGTTAATATAAACAATATTAAATATATTAAATGTAATTATTACTTTATTATGATATTGGTTGAACTGGTGGCCGAATTGATTGAACCGATTAAACCCGTAATTAGAAAAACTCCCAAATTTTTGCTCATTTTGCTTTTGAGAATATTTGAGGTTAGTGTGGAAAATGCACGCGGGGTTTTCTTCCATTTTCCACGGTCTAGGCATGCTGAATTGGACTGACGTTAGAACTACCCATCAAGGTCCTTCATTTTTTCATCTTTAAATCATATCCGTTGATTTTGGAAAATTGAAAAACAGTAAGAAATTCTGGAGAAAAAATTTGAATTTACAAAACTACCCATCTAAATTTGACTTAGAAAATTTCTCATACAATCCTTCGATTCATCCCCCAAATCATCTGAATCATGAACCCCAAGTTCTCATTCCTCAAGATCATGCAATTTAGTCTGCTCTCCATCTCGAACCGTTTATTTTTTTCTTTTTATTTTATCTAGAATGTATGAACACTAAACTCTCATTCTTGAGTCTTGATTTCAATTTAATCTTCAAACCCACCCACGACACCTGTGATTTTGAATACAAAGACCAATTATTCAAATCATAGAAACCTAACAAGCAAAATTTTTAACTGGAAAAATCAAATAGGAAACCCTAATTGACGATTTGGGAAACTCACTTATACATGACATAGTTAGAGATAATTTTCTATTATATCCCCAGCAATCGAATAGAAATGTTAAGAGAATTGAGGTGAGAAAGAGAAAGAAATTGAGATGAGAAAAGAGGAATTTCTATTGTTTTTTGGCTTAATCTTCCAATTACACTGAGCAATCTGTATATAGCTTTACAATTAGTATAGAGGAAAACAAAAAAAGAGCAAAATAGTGAACAAAACATGAACAAGATTATTCTTCAGTTTTGCTCGTGCAATTAACTCTCCAAACTTCCTTCGTCAGAGTTAGTTACAGCCTTGCCCTCATCTTCGCCGTTCATATCTTGTATCTCATCAACGGTTACGATCAATTCTCCTCCAGTGGCTGCGATGTCGTTTCACTTAGTCCCTCCCTTCATTCAACGGTCACATTTCTTCCTCATCCAACTGCCATTATTTAATTTTGGGCTAGCCATTAATTTCATAACATTGCCCCCCTCCCCTTCAGCAGATCCTTGTCCACAAGGATCATGAAATTCGGGAAGCCTCCTTTCCATGAATGTGTAATCTTCCCAAGTGGCTTCGCTTGGGGAAGAATGTGCCCACTGCACTAACACCTGCGGCACTCCTACATTATTCCGGGGTATTAATCGTCTAGCTAAAATGGCAATCGGATAAACCTTGAAGATCCCTTCTTTATTAACCTGTGGCAGATTGGTGGATGGAGTATATTTCTTCCCAATTTTCTTTTTCAGCAAGGACACGTGGAAAACCAGATGAATCTAGCTCTCTGGAGGTAAGTCCAACCTGTAAGCCACCTTCCCAATCTTATGTGTGACTTGATATGGACCAAAATACTTCGCTGCAAGCTTAAGGTTTCTCCTTAGTGCCAATGAACTCTGCCTATACGGCTGTAATTTCAAGTAAACCCAATCCCCTGCTTCAGAACTTTGCTCAATTCTATGTTGGTTAGCATAAACTTCTATCCTATTCTTTGCTTGCTCAAGATTTTCTTTCAACAACTGAACTGTCATGCTTCTATCTACCAAAACTTCTTGGGCTTTCTGATTGCTGGAATCAAGGTAGGGCCCAAGTGGTACATGAGTAGGGTAGTAACCGTATAAAGCATAAAATGGGGTTGTCTTAAGTGTTGTGTGGTAGTTAGTGTTGTACCAAAATTTTGCAAGAGACAACCATCTACTCCATTGCTTAGGTCTTTGATGGCGCATACACCTAAGATATGTTTCCAGACACTGATTTACCCTCTCCGTTTGGCCATCACTCTCAGGATGGTAGGCTGTGCTCATGGATAGTTTAGTTCCCAGTAGCTTGAATAGTTCCCTCCAGAAACTACTTGTGAAGATCTTATCCTTGTTAGCCACTCTGTCTACTGGCAGCCCATGCAACTTGTAGATGTTATCTAGGAACAATCTTGCCACAACTTTTGTTGTAAAGGGATGTGATAAGGGTAAGAAGTGAGCATATTTAGAGAACCTGTCTATCACCACCAAAACTGTATTTTTATAATCAGAAGTAGACAACCCTTCCACAAAATCCATATTGATGTGGGTCCAAGTTTGATCAGGTATTGCCAAAGGTTGCAGTAGTCTGGGATAAGATGTATGTTTATGTTTATTCCTTTGGCATTGTCACATTCTTTCACCCATTCTTGAATGTCCATTCTCATATTAGGCCAGTAAAACATGGATTTAGCTCTTTGGTAGGTTCTTTGTACTCCAGAATGCCCATCTACTGCAGAGTCATGGATTGACTGGATGATCTTCTTCTATAATTTTTTATTCTCCCCAACACAAATCCTTCCTTTCCTTCTTAGTATTCCAGAGCTTAGAGCATACTCTAGATAGGCCTGATTATCAATAGTTTTAGCTTGTAAAACTTGCTGTAACACCTCAGTCCCCAAGTAAATATCCTGTACTTCCCTTATCCATAGTGGCAACACACTAGTCACAATTGAGCACTGCCCATGATTTATCCTTGATAGAGCATCTGCTACCTTGTTTTCCGCCCCTCTCTTGTATTGTACCTCATAATCTAACCCTAGCAGCTTAGAGATCCATTTTTGTTGTAATGCTAATCCCATCTTTTGGTTCAGAATATGCTTGAGACTCTCTTGATCAGTTCTGATGATAAAGTGATGCCCTTACAAGTAATGCCTCTATTTATCGACTACCATCATTAGTGCTAGGAATTTCTTTTCATAAATTGACAACCCTAGGTTCTTTATCCCCAAACCCTTACTCAAGAAAGCTATTGGTCTCCTATCTTGCATCAAAATCGCCCCAATTCCATCTTTACACGCATCCGTTTCTACCACAAAGGATTTAGTAAAATCTGGTATAGCTAAGACTGGGGCTATTGTCATGGGTCTCTTAAGGCTCTGAAAAGCTTGCTCAACTTGCTTAGTTAAATGAAAGGCATCTTTCTTTAACAACTCAGTCAATGGCCTGCTTATTACATCCTAATTCCTAATGAACTTCCTGTAATATCCAGTTAGCCCAAGGAACCTTCTTAAGGCCTTAACATTTATTGCCGTAGGCCAGTTTACCATGCATTCTATCTTGCTGGGATCAGTAGATACTCCGTTTACTGAAATAAGATGGCCCAGATACTCTACTTCCCGCTGCTCAAAACTACATTTACTCTTCTTAGCATATAGTTGATTCTTTCTTAGCACTTCTAGCACTATCTTCATATGATCCAAGTGCAATTCAAAACTTGGGCTATAGATCAGAATGTCATCAAAGAAAACCAGCACAAACTTCCTAAGGAACTTGGCAAACCTCTTTTCATAAGTGATTGGAATGTTGATGGGGCGTTGTACAAGCCAAATGGCATGACCAAAAACTCAAAATGGCCATGGTGAGTGACAAAATTGGTTCTGTAAATGTCTGCCTCATGCATCCGTATTTGAAAATACCCGGACCTTAAGTCAATCTTGGTAAAATACTCAGCACCATACAATTCATCAACTAGTTCATCGATTACAGGTATTGGAAAGTGGTGTTTCATGCTCAAACTGTGCAAATACATGTAATCTACACACATTCTCCATCCTCCATCCTCTATCCTTCTTCTTAACTAAAGAACAGGTGATGGAAACTCACTTTGGCATGGCCTAATTATACCAGCCTCTAACATCCCTTGTACAACTCTTCTATTTCACCTTTTTGAGCATGAGAGTACCTGTATGGAGCTTGCTTCTTTGGAATAGCATCAGGTAACAGCTGGATTCTATGTTTGATTTCTCTGTTGGGTGGCAGTGACTTAGGTTCTTCAAAAACATCACCAAAACCTTCCAACAGTCTGCTCACTTCCTTTTCAATTTCCTTGGGAGGTTCTTTAGCAACTGATACAGTGCATAACTTTCCACCAACTCCATAAGTTCCTTTCCTAACTAATTTGCTTAGTGTTTTCCCAGAGATTAGTTGCACACTAGTAGTATTTGTTTTAGCTTGCAACTGGATTCTCTTTCCCTGTTACTTAATGGTAACCCTCATATTATCTAAATATAGCAATATAAGTCCATGTCTCCTCAACCAATCTACTCCCAAAACCATATCACATCCTCCCAGCTTAATAGTTTTAATAGGATATGTGAAAGTAAGATTATGAATAGACCAAGTGAATTCAAGAAAAGTAACCCTACTGGTGAGTTTGTAACGGTCTACCGTACTTACAATGAGTGGAAACTTATAACTTCGATTAAAATCCAGCTGCTCAGCTATCTTTTTATCTATGAAGCTGTAGGTGCTACACAATCTATCAAAATCTGGACTACTCTCCTTGCAACCACTCCATCCACCCTAGTGGAGTCCTCCCCTATACTGCCAAGCATGGCATTAATAGACACCTTGCCTTCCTTTACTATCACTTCTTCCCCACTGGACTCACTGTACATAATATCATCAGTGTAAGCCTCCTTATTCTCCTGTGTCATCATCATGAAGACATGCCGCTGCTTACACCTATGCTTCGGGGTGTATGTTTCATCACAGTTGTAACACAAATTCTTCTCTCCCCTTGCCTTCATTTCTGCTGCAGTTAACAGCCTTTGAACTGGAGCATTACTCTCTGCCTTTATTAGGAAAGGTGGTTTTGGAGGATTCGAAAACTTTCTTACCATAGTAGTGTTGTTTTGCTGTGGGCTTGAAGCCTTGACAGGAGGTCTTACACCAGTCACTATTGCCCCCACTCATTGAGTACAACAATGCATCTACTAACTTCTCAAATTTCTTAGCTAGTGAAACAGCTTGTTGAAAATTTCTAGGCTTAGAAGCTAATACTGACCCTTGTATTTCCTCTTTCAGCCCACTAATAAAGCTCCCCATTAGATGCCCTTCTTCTAAACCTTTATGAAACATCATAACCTGTCCTTTTATATCATCAAATCGCTCATAGTACTCTTGCACACTCCCCACCTGTTGCAGTCTATGAACTCCCCAACTAGCAATTCTGGAATGATATCATCAAACCTTTCCATGACTGCTAACACCAACTCTTCCCAGGTTGGAAGAGATATTCCTTCTATGAAGTTCTGGAACCATACTTCAGTCTTTCCCTTGAAGTGGATAGATGCAAGTGATACTTTTTTATCATCAGGGAATATAGAGATCACTTGAAAGTACCAGTTGCACTTTCTCACCCAATCTTTGGCATCCACACCATCAAAATAAAGAAATTCCACTTTAGGGAAAGAAATGGAGTTACTCTGGAAGCTATTCCTACAACTCTCTCCAGCTCTATGCTCCCTATATCCTTGGTGCGACTGTGAAGCTCTTTCTCCAGCAGCCATAAGTCCTTCACCCAAAATTGATTTCCCTTTATTGTATTGTTGCATTTGTTCAGCAATACTCTGCACTTGTTGCTGAAGTGCTATTTGACTCTTGATCAATTTAGCCACAACAACTTGCATAGTCTCCTGCCCTTTTGTCAAAATTTCTTGGCCTTGAGTGATCTTATCCAGCTGATTTTGCAAATGCCTTTCTCCCACTTGGCTTTGGGCTCTTTCCTCCACCAACATAACTTCTTGTTTCTTCAGTGTTTCATGCATCTCCTTAGTAACAGTTCCTTCAGCCATGAATGTTTCTTGGAATGCTCCCCAAATATGTTATATCCCCAGCAATCGAATAGAAATGTTAAGAGAATTGAGGTGAGAAAGAGAGAGAAATTGAGATGAGGAAAGTGGGATTTCTACTATCTTGTGGCTTAATCTTCCAATTACACTGAGCAATCCTTATATAGCCTTACAATTAGTATAGAGGAAATAGAAAAAAGATCAAAATAGTGAACAAAATGTGAACAAGAACATTTTTTAGTTCTGCGCGGGCAATTAACCTTCCAAACTTCCTTTTTTAGAGTTAGTTAAAGCCTTGCCCTCATCTCCGCCGTCCATCTCTTGTATCTCATCAACGGTTGGGATCAATTCTCCCCCAGTGGTTGCAACGTCGTTTCCCTTAGTCCCTCCCTTCATCCAATGGTCACATTTCTTCTTCATCCAAAGGCCGTTATTTAATTTTGGGCTAGCCGTTAATTTCATAACATTTTCCCAATGTTTCTTGCTAAATGATTGCAATTTGCGGAACCATAGTCACTGGTGATGCCAATATGTAATCAGTGGGTCCTAGGACCCTACTTTTACTAATATATATATATATTAAACTCAAATATGGACCCCCACTGAAATTTCTATTTTCTTACTAGGGCATATATATTATATTCCAATATTAGACTATAAAATATATATGAATGGTATCTTACTATCAAATTGGGGTCAATCACTAAATAAAAGTCTAGGACTTTAACTCTAGAGTATGGAAAGACTGGAATGTGAAGGGTCTATGGCATTAGAATTTGAAGTTTGAATTGTCCTATATTTGTTTTATTTGATCAATATAAAACCAAGCCACCTTTCGAAATTTTATATTTCTCATATTTCTCTTTCAAGTTTTATTTTTCACTTTACCATTGCTTGTACTTGTCAGGTTTCAACCAATTTGTCAAAAACAAGGCCATTTTGGTGAGTCAAAATTTTATATTTTATTAATTTAATAGTCTTTTAGTGAATTCTTTTGTTAATCTTATTCATAGGTTTTTTTTTTAATATTATTAAATATGTGAATGTCTTCAATTATTTTAGCATAATGTATGTTTTGATATTCTAATTCATCATACTTTTTTGGTAGAGATATTCTTTTTAATAGTTTATATCATTTAAACCATAAATTTTTCTATAGAGTTAACTATAGCACTTGGGGAAAAAAAAGAGGGGGCTTATCGTAAGGATGGAGAAGTTGGAAGGTGATCAATTTATGAATAATTATTTAGTTACATATGTTAAAAAAGATATGTTCAATAGCATTGACAATGAAAGTATTATAAAACGATTGCAAAATATAAAAAATCATATAGGACTTTGTAGAAAATTATGGTAGTAGTATTTTTAAACTTTTTTTTGTATTTATTTCTTGAGCTCAATAGTTGATAATTTTGAAGAGATCCCGGAGTCGCCATTGACTATAATAGTAGTACTCTATGATGTGAATAAAAATTTTTGGATGGGATGATTTGGAAAACTCGCCTATAGGCAACATGGTTGGAGATAAATCACCCAATATTTTCTCACCATGCAATTACAATTTGTGGAACCATAGTCCGTGATCTGAATAAACATTTTCGGATGGAACATCATATTTAGCCCCCTATATTTGGATTTTGGTACAAAATATTACTTCTCTTGAAAATAGATACTGCTAATGTGAGTAACTTCTTAATTAGTCTAAAAATCAGATTTTTGCGATGATTTTCGATATTGCCATAAAGCTCTCCTAGTTATGGATGCTATCATGAAGTTTTCCCAGTTTTGGATACTATTAAAAGCTGAATAAAGACACACACACATACACACACACAAAGAAGCAATCAAAAACACAAAAACCAACATTCCCTTAATTTCCACACACATACTAGAAATCAAAAAAAGAAAAGAAAAGGAAAAAAAAAAGCAACGCCTCTAATGTGGGTAAGATTTGGAACTGCTGAGCTGGGATCAACCTCAGCATGCCAAATCGACAGGGTTGTAAGTTGTGGGATCTACCTGCAAGATGGAATGTACGTTAGATTCGCGGAGTATGCCCTCCGCTAAGGCCCTCCAATGTTTAAGTTAGTACTTAAGTAAAAATGAGGTCGAGTAGCAAGAGGCAGATTTTGGGTGGTTGGGGTGTTTAAGGTAGCATTAATTAACATCATAAATGAACCTGGTATTTATAGATGCCTTGGCTGATGAGAAATTTTGATGGAAATCCTTTTTTACCTCTAATTTGTGTTTTGGGATGAATCAATAGATAAAATAATGGTAGGGTCTGATCAGTCATTTGTTCGATAGGACTGCATTGCATGCTACAGCTGCAATTTGCTGCCGGCCAGTACACAGTGGACTTTACCTGTCATGGACAGTAGAATATGATGATGAAATTCATTAAATGCATGTTAGGACAAGTTGCACTTTATTGATTTTGCCATAAATGCTTGATGGTGACACTTATCGACCTGAAACTCAACCCTGGTGGTCGACGCCATGCTGTTAGGCTGAATAAGGGCAAGAAAGTGTCGACCTCAGGGATCGATCAGCACGAGATCGATGGTATGATGGAGTTGGCGCACCGCCTTCTCATGGGTGTTCGACCCGAGCAGGATATGGGTCGAATATCCAACCAAACTTGAGAGTGGCGAAGCCTACCCTGCTTCAGGGGGCCAATGTACTGCCAACAAGGGCCAATCCAGGCCATATCAAGCTGCCAAGTGCAGGTTGAATTCCAAGCTACATCAGCCTCCATCACTCCATAGTCTCTATACATTAATCTTTTATTTATTTCTTTCTTTTTGGGCGATTGGTCGTATCACCTTCCTCAACGGGCTGTTTTTTGGCTTTTACGGGGCTCATCTGGGTAGCAATGCTTTATCTTCTCCGTGACTGCACTCAAACTCAAATTCAACTAGATTCCCAAATCGTGAATTTTTGTAGAAAATCATATTCTCACCCTGCCACAAACAATTTAGAAATCCAACATAGTTTTTATCAATGTCTATCCTAGGTCAGTGGCAATTGCCCCCATTGAATTTTTTAAAATGATCCTTAAACATGTAACATTTTTCATATGCCTACATTAAATTAAAAATTTCTCCCCCACGCTCCATCATTAGAATAATAATAATAATAATAATAATAATAATAATAATAATAATTGGGCTGAAAATTGAAGACTCTATGCATTTTTCAAAACCCACATCTACCTTTCCATTTCGAAATTCCAAATCGTTTATATAGTAGTCCTACATTTTTTTGCTCTTTTCTCGTTCTCAAATACCTATCCTATGAAAATGAAAAAATTCTACAGAAGATTTCAAATTATGTCATTATGGTCGTGAACAATTATAATTATAAAGTGTGTATTTCATTTGAACGTGTATAAGTTTGTATATTATCTTATATTTATATTTATGCTCCCACCAGTAAAATTTTATGGCTTTGCCATTGTCCTAGGTGTTATGTTAAACTTCTTCACAAGACCCTTAGAATAGGAGAGGTTGGATATATTTAGCCATGTCCAAACACCAAAATACATAACAATAAATAAAATAGATTCATTAGTAATCAGATATTAAAATATGTAAAAAAGAAGCATTCAAACGCAGGGAATTATTAATAGTAAGAGACATATTAAAAATAAAAATGAATTTCATTTTTCAAAACTTATAGGAGGCGAGATAGTGAAGTTGCAACAATATAAGGTTTGATGAAGAAGGGTCCTATATATGGGACAAGATCTTTTATTCCAAATGGTGTTTCAATTCTTATTCCATGTCTTTAAATACATACTATGTGTATTAAATATTTTCTTATAAAAATATTTAGTAATAAATATAGTACACATAGCAAGTATTTAAAGACATGGAATAGGAGATAAAATACCATTTGGAATAGGGAATCTCAACACCCTATTTATATCTATATTTATTTACTATTAATTAAAAATCCATAGGCACGTGTGAACAGTCATGCTGCGCGTGTGTTGCTGTATCCTTTTTCCTTCTCTTGGTTGCGTCCTTTATGAAACGACATCGTGTTGGCGGGTTTTGGCTTTTAGTGTGTGTACCTTTAGCTTCTTCAGTTGTGCTTAATTTGGGTAAATTATTTTGAGCCTTGGGTGTTTGGTGGGTCCCTTGTTTAGCGGCAGACGAAAAAATGGGTGACTGGTGCTCTTTTCCTTTCTTTGTTAGTAGGTTTGCAAAACGAGAAGGACAATTGCTTCGCACTATTGTACCCTTTGCTATATATATATATATTATATTATATTATATATAAAATAGTCAAATAATAATAAATAAATTGAGAATTATTATTATATTATTTTTGCTTGCCTATTCCGTGCTGCATCTCTCTTTCGTAAACTTCTGCTCTGCGTTATTATTTCAATGTGCCAGTGGCTCACGGATCGGGGCATAAGTGATTTGGATTTTCGCATCCTCCATCAATTTGTTGTGGTTGAGAGGAAATGGGTAGAGAAATATCTTCTGGTTAGTATTGATAATTTTGTGCCCCCTTTCTTTTTTAGCGTACTAGAAAAGAAAAATTTTAGAAAAGGAGAGTTTTCTATTTTTTTTCCTGGTGCCATGAAATATCCTGCATGCCTGTTTAATTTTTTCTTTGGGTTTTTTATGCAGTTGTGCATTTTTCTTGGAGGAGGGGGATGTTGCTAGTGGAGAGAAATAATTTGCTTGTTTTCCCATGGCCGATTTTCTTCCGGAGAGAGCAGTGCATTGGCTTTTGGATGCTCCCACGACGATTGGGAAAGGAGGGTTGATTTTCAACTTCTGTTGCAGCCATAAACTTCCGTGCTTTCTTCCTCCTCCTCCTTATTATTATTATTATTATATATGTATACATATATATTATATAAAAAAATAAGATAAAATATAAATAGTGGAATTATATATAATAAAAATAATATAGGTTTATTATTATTTATTATTCTGTTTGCTTTCCTTCATTCTTTCTTTTTCTTTTTTTATTTTTAAATGTATAGTCATGGTAATTATTTATTCTATCTTATTATATTTTTTATTACATATCTAACTATCGGACTGAGTATTACTTTGGTGGGTTCCCATTGTATTATTATTATTATTATTATTATTATTATTATATATTTAATCATGGTAATCCATTTTTGTTTTTATATTTTTGTTTGTTATATGAGAAGAACAAACTAGGTATTACTTTTGTGGGCTTCCATTGTATTATTATTATTATTATGTCATGTGTTACGTTGGTCAATTAGAGAATTTCAAAAGTTTGCTTAGCAAGAAAAAGGGACAAACAAATGTATTCTTCAATTAGGTTAAAAAAAATTGTTTGGTTGTTGTTGTTGTTGTTGTTGTTGTTTTTATTATTATTATTATTATTATTATTATTATTATTATTATATTATACTGTGTGTTGCCTTGGTCGATTTTCGAATTCCGAGAGTTTACTTATACAGGAAGGAAAAAAAAAAGAAAAAAAAGGACAAACGGCTATCTACTTCAATAAGATAAAAAAAAGTTATTGTTAGGTTGCTTTGTTGTTGACAAGTTTCTGCACTTTTGCTTTCTTTCTGCTTTTTTTCCCTGGCAATGTACAATTTATATTGTCATTTCAACTGGGTTCTTTTTTTTTATTCTATTATAATAATTATAATATAATTGATAGGATTTATTTTTATTTCTATTCTATGTGATGTGATTTGTGTGTCATGTAAATCATAAAAAGAAAAAGAGAAAAATAAGATGAGAATATATAGAACAAAAAAAAAATGGATGAAATAATACACATATATAATAATTATTTCATCATTATTAAATTTATTATATATATACACTATATATAACATATAATAATAATAATAATAATATAGTGTGTGTGTATATATATGTGTGTGTACAAAATAATATGATATAATATAATATTACATAACAATATAATATAAATATATACATAATATAATGATAATATAATATAAATAAGAATGAAAATAGAAATATAAATAAAATAAAAAAAAGAAAGAAAGAAAGAGAAAAAAGATAAAAAATATATAAGGCATTATTTCTCATATATAAATTAAAAAAAAAAAAAGAAAGAGCAATAAGATGAAAAATATGTAAGGCTTTATTTCTGATTTTTTTTCCACTGCACTTCTTGTCTTATTGTTTTGCTTTTATTTTCTTGGGAAAAAAATAATATGGAAGGGTTTGCATATCTGGCTTTCGTATACTGAAGGTATAATGCTCTGCAGGTGTTTATGCATTTAGGAATTTTAAAACTTCTTATGGCAGCTTTGTCTTCTTCTTGTGAGATTTTTTTTTTTGTTATTTTGCAATTTTTGTGCTTCTCTTGTTGTATATTTGGCTGTTAAGAGAATGCAGTTTCCTTCTCTGTGAAATGTTATAATGTTTTTTGTTCATAAGGTTTCTTATATTTTTTGTTTGTGTGGGTTCTGTTTTTTGTTATTTTTTAGTATTTTCAAGTATGCATCATGTTTGTACTTCCTTATTTTTCTTCTGCAAGCTTTCCTCTTTCCTTTGCCGTTCAGTTATTAAAGTTGTTTTAGGGATTATCATGAATCGTTCGCGTGCCATGTCCTATTTTCCTCCTGCTTTATGTCTCTATAGTTTATGTGGTTTTTGTAGTAGTGCTTTTGTGTCAAATGTCTAACCCTCTTTGTATTTCTTCTTCTTCTTTTTTCACCCCTTTATTCTTTGCTCTTTTGTTGTGCTGTTTTAAGTTTATAGATTCACTATTTTTGGGATAGTGTTATTGCTTTTCCTTTATATTTTTGTGTGTATGTATGTTCTGTTTTAATATGTTTGTCAAATATGCACATATATATAGAAATAATAATAGTATACACATACATACATTATATCTATGTCTGAAATAAAGACAAGAAATTCCTTTAGTGCTTTCATTATTTTCAGCTAATTAACAATTTTGCTCTATGATTTTTCTATTTGCATACTGTTTCTTCTAGTTTGCTTATGTGCCTTTTTTATTTATTGGTGTCTTTACTTATTTAGTGACTAAAGATTTTGTAATTCACATTTATTTATTTGTTTTGCATATTGAGTGCATGTTGTCTTTTGATATCTTCATATATGTTTAGTATTTAATTTGGTTGCTCTTTGCTATATTCCCAGGTTTCATGTTTCAGTGTGTTTCATCACGCATGCTTGGGTTTTCAGAAGTTTCGCTGTAGTTTTGGGTTTCATTTCTGCTTAGGGGTGAGATAATATTTATTGTGATGCTAAATCCCAGCCTGGTTGTGTTTTGGCTCATTCTTGGCTTTTTTTTTTGTGTTTCGCATATTTTCCAATTTACATAATTTTCGCCATGTTGGAATGGATGGTTTATTGCTAATTGACTAATAATTTATGCATTGTTTCAATTTTTTTTTCTTATTAAGCCATCCTCAACTTTAATTTTCTGCCTTTCTCTTTTGTCAAACATAAAAGGTTTATCGTTTTCTTTACCTCCTTATATTCTATATTCTCTTATATTAATTAAAAAATGGTATATCAGTCTCATCTTTTGTAAGATTATTATTTTGCTTGTGCAACCTTTTTTGTTAAACACTTTGCATACATGCATTGCATGTTTGTTGCTTCTTTTGGCGTATATGTATTGTTTATTCAAATGTTGTTGGAAATTATGATTTTTTGGTGCATATTTATATTCGATCTTTTTATTATCATATATGATATGTAAACTTTGTGTAATTTTCTTTCTTTTGTTAAGTGTTGGTTTGTTTACAATATTAAATTTAATCATGATGTCTTTTGCTGATTTGTTACTACATATTTCTTATTGATTAGTATATGCAAACATTTCTTTATCTTTTATGAGGTGTAGTCAATGGATCATGTTGAAGAGAGAAAGAGAAAATGTAATGAAAGGGTAAGATTAGCGCACGTATCCATGCCTCAAGAGTAAAAGGCTCAATTGCTACATCGCCGACGAGAGAGGTATAGAGAGCGTATTACCTTATTGAAACAGCAACCTCATCTTGCCGACAATTTGCGAGACTCGCAAAATATTAGCCACCAACAATTACTATCACGAATAAATAATTTGACAGCAAACATCAATAATGCGCAGCCTTCTAATGAATTTCATTGCCTATCATCATCAGTCAACATTCCAAATATTTCTATTCCAAGACATTCTTGCCAAATTCTTTTGAAGATGATTTCCAAGAGCAAAATGGTATGACTTTAATTATGTTTTACCAGTTGCATATTTGTTTCAAGTATTTCCTCCAAACTAAGATCTTCGGCATTGCTTTCTCATTGGTAAAACTTTTTTTCTCTTCTCCTTTTTTCAGCCTCTGTCGCATGTGCAAAACGTCGTTGTCAATTAGCAACGATTGGGCAGAATGATCAATTTGTCCAGCTGACAGCTATTTTTGCTCATGAATAGAGGCTGTCCACTGCATTGGAATGTCAATATTAGGTGCTTTTCGCTTTTATCGAGAGCCTCCTTCATTGTTGCTCAAATGGGGAGATTGCTCTTCAGTCCATTGTGCCACATCCAATCTTGAAATGTCTTTTTACTTCTAATATTTCTGCCATAGGAATGCGCTTTTGTAGAAGGGTCAGAGCTTATAATAATAACCTTGCCCTGACTTCTACTGGCATGAAAACAGACTCACGGTATTATTGGAGTAATAATAGGGTGTATACTCTAAAAGTTAATGGTCAGGTGTCTCATCGATTGGATGCTTTTAATTCTTCAATTGAGTTTCCAAAAAGGCTACGGCTTTTTTTTCATTAATACCTTAGATGAAGTTTCTGATAATGCTTTGAAAAATTATGACATTGAGCCAAATATTCTTGATATGCTTTTGCAAGCTTTGGCCGATAATCTATACTTCAAAATATTCAAACGGTTGCGTTCTTGGGAAGCAGTTGATAATTGTACAGTTGTTTTGCATGCAAACACCAGCTTAAATAAAAAAACAAACAATCTACCAAATGAGCAACAAATTGCTGGTATATGGGATGAGACTTCTAATGAGTCAGAGGATATGAATCGAAATATCAAAGTTTTTGCCTTGGATCATCAATCTCATCCCATATTGTATTATTACAGTTGTTATGACCCTCTCCAATATCCTTTATTATTCTCTCGTGGAGAACCTGGTTGACATGCCGGGATTGAGAGGAATAGCTTGGCTAGAATTATGGGTAGAAATTATCTTGGTCAAAATATCATTACTCCTTCCCTGGGGCAATCTGCTACTGATGTTTTGCGACAAGAGAATGAAGGTATTCCATCAATGAAATTAAAATTCTCTAATTTTAAAATAATAATATGCACTTGTTCTTTCTCAATATAATCCTCTATTGCATAATTGCAATTTTTTACTTTAGATGCATTGATTACTACAGTTTATGCTCAAAATTAGAAAAAAAGAAAAAATGTCTCTTATCGAGAGTATACTTCGTACAGATGTTAGATTCGACAAAATGACCAAAGCTGCATTATTCATTTTGGCAGATTAGGCCAACAGTATTGCATCGATTCATATATCAAGATTGAGACACAACGTCTTGATTATTTTAGGCTTGAACAACAACAAATCGATGCTAGGTCTGAAAGCCTCCAGGGAATTGTTGATTCCCTCGCTATCGAAGATTTGACTGATCCAACTCAAATTGGCCGTCGTATGGTGCTTCCGTCATCATGCATTGGTGGGCCACGAGACATGAGAGAAAGGTATGTTAATGCAATGGCTTTGGTTCAACAATATGGGAATCTGGACTTATTTATCACGATGACATGTAATCCCAATTGGAAAGAAATCAGTGATCATTTGTTGGCAATTGAAGGACCTTAGGATAGGCCTAATTTGGTGGCAAGGGTTTTTAGAGCAAAATTAGAGAAATTTGAAGATGAGGGGATTAGGAAACAATTATTTGGGCAAGTGGCTGCATACGTGTATGTTGTTGAGTATTAAAAAAGATGTTTGTCACATGCACATTGGATAATTATACTACAACAAGAAAATAAGCTTTCTACGCTTGAGCTTTATGATAAAATTATGAGTGCTAAAATACCAGATGATATGCGTTTATTGCTATATTCTTATGTCATATCTCACATGATGCATGGCCCTTGTGGTGCCATTAATCCAAAACATGTTTGCATGAGAGACGAAAAGTACAAAAATCGATATCCTAAGGACTTTGTGAGATAACTAGCCATAAAAAATGTGCATATCCTTCTTATAGGAGGAGAAATGATGGCAAGAAAGTTTTTGTGCAAAATGTTTACTTGGATAATAGAGATGTTGTTCCTTATTCTCCTTATTTGCTTTCAAAATTCTATTGTCACATCAATGTTGAGGCATGCTTGGATTTTAAGCTTGTAAAATATTTGTACAAATATGTATATAAAGGTCATGATAGAATTAGCTATAATATAGTGAGTCAAGATTTTTTGCATGCTGTTGATGAAATAAAAGACTATCAAAATGGTCCATGGATATCTTCTGTTGAAGCTTTTTGGCAAATTTTTGAATTTGTGTCTTACTGAGATGTATCCGCCTGTCATTATTCTGCCTGTCCACTTACCTAATCAACAATTCATTTGTTTCGGTAGAACAAAGCCTCTAAATGAAGTTTTCGCTAATCCTTTGATTCGTAAAACAATACTCACTGAATTTTTTTGGATGAATGCAAATGATGAAAATGCAAAGAATTTAAATCTTTTATATAAAGACTTCCCGCAATTTTTTGTTTGGGAACGAAAGGAACGAAGGTGGAAATTGCGAAAAAGACAAACTGTTTTGGGTAGAGTTGTTGTTGTTGATCCATCAGAGAGTGAGAGATACTTTTTGAAACTTCTTTTGTCAAATGTAAGAGCTCCTACATCATAGAGCAATTACTATGTGTTGAGAATCATTATCACCCGACTTTTAAGGTAGCTGCGCTCCATAGAGGGTTGCTTCAATCCGATGTTTATGCTGAGTAGTGCCTTGATGAGGCATCCAAGTTCCAGATGCCCTCTACTCTTCGAAAAATTTTCTCAATGTTATTAGTGCATCATTCATCTCCGAATCCAAAGAAACTTTTTGACAAAATTTTCAATGTTTTAGTTGATGACTTCTCTCATAATTTTATGCTTACTGAGTTTAACTTGCGAAAAAAAGCCTTGCAAAGCATAGATGAGTATTTACTATATATAGGTTGATCTATCAATGATTTTGGCTTAGGGCCTTATCTCCAACGTTTATCAGAAGAGGAAAAATTTACAAAAGAACTTATGTACGAGAAAAAAATACCAGTGCCAATTGAAGATTTGAATAATATCAAGAAATTGAATAAAAGGTAAAAAATTGCATTTAATGTGATCATACAAAAAATCAATTTGAATGAGCCAGGAGCTTTTTTTATAGATGGGCCAGGAGGCATTGGTAAAACTTTTTTGTATAGATCTTTGCTAGCATATGTAAGATCTAAAGATGAAATTGCTTTAGTTATTGCATCATCAGGTGTTGCTGCAGCACTTTTACCTGGTGGTCGAACAACTCATTCACGATTCAAATTACCTATTGATCCGGATGAAATAACTAAATAAAAAATAAGTAAACAATCAAATCTAGCAAGAATGATACAAATTGCTAAATTAATTATTTGGCATGAAGCATCTATGGCCTATAATGCACGAATACTTCAAAAAAATACAAAATGCAGTGTCGAATACTTCCCGAACATGAATATGCTCAGGATACACCTGGGATACGTGTTCGACACGCCACGTGTTGTGTCAAAAATTAAAAAAAAAAATCAGACATGAGAGGGATATGGCTGAGGCACGTGAAGGACACGGCCAAATATGCGACAGACAAGGCCGAATACTCGACGGACACGGGAAGGGACACGACTGTTATTTTTTTTTTAACATTTTTACATGGAATTGGAACACCAAGTAAGTAACCTTTTCTAAAAACTAAAAACTAAAAAGTCTAAAATAGTAAAATTAAATAAAGTAAAAAAAATGTGTAAGTCACCACTAACCCTCCCAAGTCCTAAGTTGCTTTCCACCAGTTTCTACTTTCCAGAGGGCAGAGAGTCAGAGAGATAGAGAAGAGAAGCAGATGCAGTAAAGCACTCTCATTTCAAACTTCTCCGATTTTTCTTCCTTCCATCATTTCTTTTTCTCATCCACCATTGAGCAGATTTCTTACCCTTCAACTCACAAATCTTTCACAAGAATCACAACTCACAAGCAAAAGCGTGGTCCTAGGGTTGGAGTCTTGAATATTTAGATTCATATTCTTTGCTGGGACTCTACTAAATTTGAAGTAAAACAATACTCTCTAGTATCTAATCTCTTTTATTTATACTCTAGATTTTAGAAAATCAAATAATATATATGGAGTGTAATCTTAGAACGAAAGCATGACAAGTGTTTGATGAAATGTCTTAAAGAAAGAAAACGTAAATAAGTTGCTCAATTGAATTGTTCTTCTTGTGTTTCAACTTCTAAAAGCTAATTTCTAAATATTATCTCTTAGTAATTTGATTTTTTAGCTTAGTTAGACTTGTTAACTTGTTGGTGTTGAATTGTTAATTTAGTATTTGATCTTTATTTTAGTTAATGATGGCTGGTGATTCAAGTAAAAGCACTGGTGAAGCTGATTCATCCTCGGACAATTGGCCATTGTGGAGATACATAACAGGACATGGAAAATCAAGTGAAGGGGGAGGGAATCAAACTTTCACATGCAATTATTGTAAGGTAACTTATAAAGGCTCATATTCAAGAGTTAAGTCTCACTTGCTGAAAATTGTTGGGGGTGGGATAAGAGGGTGTCCAAAAGTAACGGTTGGTCAAATAAGTGAAATGTCCAAATTAGAGGATGAAGCAATACAAAGAAGAGAAAATAATCATGCAAAATTGGTTCCCCCACCCAAGTCTAGTGGTAGTGGTAGTCAGGCTTCATCACAATCCGTGGCAAATCCATTAAACTATATTTCTTTCAGGCAAGAAAGTTATGAGCCAAAAAAAGGAAGGTTGCCGATAATAGTGCTCTAGAAAAAGCTTTTAATTTGCAAGTTAGATAGCAACTAGATTGTGAAATTGCAAGAATGTTTTACTTAGCGGGACTTCCTTTTAATCTTGCAAGAAATCCTTACTTTGTTAGAGCATTTTCTTTTGTTGTAAGTTCAAATCTTCAAAGCTATTTCTCGCTTGGTTATAATGCTTTAAGAACAAAACTATTACAAAAGGAACGAACTCATATTGAAAATTTACTTGAGTGTACTGAAAGCACGTGGAGATCTAAAGGATTGAGCCTAGTTTGTGATGGTTGGATCGATCCACAAAGAAGACCGCTGATAACTTTATGGCTATCAATGATGGAGGACCAATGTTTATTCGAGCTGTTAATTGTCAGGGAGAGTACAAAGATAAGTGGTTTATTTCTAATTTGATCAAAGAGGTGATAAATGAGATTGGGCCTACTAATGTAGTTCAAGTTATTACTGATAATGCTCCTGTTTGTAAAGCAGGTGGTTTATTGATTGAGCAGGCATATCCTCACATTTTTTGGACTCCATGTGTGGTGCACACTCTTAATCTTGCATTGAAAAATATATGTGCTGCAAAGTACATAGAGGCAAATGAAATAACATATGATGGGTGTCATTGGATCACTGAGGTTGCTGGATCAGCTATAATGATTCAAAATTTTATCATGAATCATTCAATGAGACTTGCTATTTTTAATGAATTTTCAAAACTCAAATTGCTTGCTATTGCTGAAACTCTTTTTGCTTCTATTGTTGTTATGTTGAGAAGATTTAAACTTGTAAAACAACAATTACAGACTATGGTTATTAGTGAGCAATGGTCATGTTATAGAGATGATGATGTTGTAAAAGCAAGATTTGTGAAGGAATAGTTGTTAGATGATACATGGTGGGATTTAGTTGATTATATTCTTGCATTTACAGAGCCTATTTATGAGATGCTTAGACTTTGTGATACGGACAAATCTTGTCTTCATTTGGTTTATGAGATGTGGGATACAATGATATTGAAAGTTAAGGAAGTCTTTTATAAACATGAAATGAAAAGAGACTTTGAAGATTCAAGCTTTTGAAATGTTGTGCAGAAGGTGTTGGAAGATAGATGGAGCAAGAGTAACACACCCCTACATTGTTTGGCTCACTATTTAAATCCAAGGTAGAATTTTTGTAATTGTTTCATGTTATATTAAATAAACTAGTGTTTAGTAATTACTAATTGTTGAAGTAATTATTTCTTTCTTATTTGTTTCTTTTTTTTTTTTTTGGCACAATTTTTTGCAGGTGCTCAACAAAAGAATGGCAAAGTCAACATCCACAACTTACGCCACCGCAAAGTGATGCTGAAATTTCTAAAATGAGAAAAATATATTTTAAGAGACTTTTTGAAAATGAGAAAACTCGAAGAGAAGTGAATGTGGAGCCTGCAAACTTTTTTGGGTGCCTTGATGAGTTTGCCGATCCTGATTCTATACGAGATAGGTGAGAGATGGACCCAATACAATGGTGGTTAGTGCATGGATCAGCAGCCCCTTATCTTCAAGCTATTGCTATGAAATTGCTGGGACAAGTTACATCTTCTTCTTGTTGCGAGAGAAATTGGAGTACTTATTCGTTTATACATTCGACAAAGAGAAACAAAATCACCCCACAACGTGCTAATGATTTGGTATTTGTGCATAGCAATATTCGACTTTTGTCAAGAAAAACTTCACAATACACGCAAGGGGACACCAAGTTGTGGGATGTAGCAGGGGATACTTTTGAGTTCTTGGATGACGATATTGGAATACTTGAGATTGCAAATCTCTCTCTTGATGAATCGGAGTTTGAGTCTATTCATTTTGTTGAAGAAGTTAATGAAGAACCTAGTATTAATAATGATCAAGATTTTCCATTAAATTTGTGATTAGATAATTTTCGATGTTGTATTAGTTAATTTGTACATTGAGATTTATGTTGTTGAATTGTTAATTGGATTGGTAATTTCTGTTGAATTGTTAATTATTGTTAAATTTTTGTTTTTCAGTTGAAATTATGTTTGATAAGGTGTTTTTATCAGGTGTATAATATTATAATTACATATATATATAAAATATTTATATATATAGCCGTATCCTTAGTGTGTCGTATCCTAAATTTTTTTAAAAATTCATGTCGTCGTGTCCGTATCGTATCGTATCCGTGTCGCCGTATCCGTATCTGTGCATCATAGTCTATGGCTAATCGCAAGATTATTGAAGCTTTTGAGCGGTTGCTAAAAGATGTTATTGATGAGCATAATAAATTGTTTGGAGGAAAAGTTGTCGTTTTTGGATGTGATTTTAGACAAACATTGCCTATTGTGCCTTATGAAACAAGGCTCCAAATGATTAATGCAAGCTTTGTTGTATCAAAAGTTTGGCCATACCTTGTAAAGATTAAGTTATAACAGAATATAAGAGCTCAAGAAGATCCTTCCTATACAAATTTTTTGTTGAGGGTTGGCGATGGCACTGAGGCTTTTTTTTCAGAAGATAACATCATTATTCCCTCAAATATTCTTTTGCCTTATATTGATGAAGATTCTTCTTTGCTTGCTTTAATAAATTATGTTTTCCCATCAATTCATTTATTGTCATATGATGCATACGATTTAATAAATAGAGCAATTTTGACACCAAAGAATGATTGTATGAATAAAATAAATAATATGCTAATGGAAAAGCTTCAAGGAATACCAAAACAATATATAAGCTTCAATAAAGTAAAAAATCCACATGACCAGGGACATTATGAAGATTTCTTTGCTACAATTACTTCTAGCAACCTTCTTCCGCATCAGCTAATCTTGAAAAAAAATTGTCCAGTTATATTATTAAGAAATTTAAATCCTATTGAAGGTTTGTGTAATGGCACAAGGCTTATTTGCAAAAAATTAGGCGAAAACTTTATTCAACCTAAAATGGCGACTAGTGATCATAAAGGAAATTCTGTATTCATACCACGAATTCCTCTTGAATGTGATGATAAACAAAAATGCCCAATCTCTTTTTACAGATTCCAATTTCCACTTCGACCATGCTTTGCTATGACTATCAACAAAGCACAAGGCCAGACATTAGATTATGTTGGCATATATTTACCACAGCCTGTTTTCTCACACGGCCAACTTTATGTTGCACTTTCACGTGCAAAAAGAGCAGCATCTGTTAAAGTTTTAATAGTGCCATCTCTTCATACTGACCATTGTCCCAATTACACTAAGAATATTGTGTATCAAGAGATATGTGAGACGCTTAGTAAAGGTCTCGAATTTATAGTTACAATATATTACATTTTATTTCTTTAAACAAATAATCTTGCTTACATAGATGTTTTGCCTCTTTGTTTATTTTTATAGGTTAATATAAGATATTGTTATCATTTTCCCCTCATAAGCATCCATTCATTCCACCTATTACTGCGATCAACTCTCATGGATTGAAACTGATATCCTACAATAGCTTATTAGCATGGCACGACGTTTATCCTACATAAACGACATCACACCAGAATCACGAGGTTGGAGTGTGAAGATATTGGTTGAAGCCAAGGGTCCTCATCAAGAGTCTTCTCGTAGCTCAGTGCAATTCCAAAGGATGACTTTTGTTGACAAAAAGGTACCATGAATGTCACCCAGTCACTAAAGTTTTTTTTCTTTCTTCTTTCCATCATTATATATCTTTATGTATAAGTTCTTTTCCTAGAATATAGAGAACATAATAATTCTATTCTCTTGGAGTTTTTTCCTATGTTAAAGATTGCCTAAGTAATCTGCATTCTATTTTCTAAGTATTCGGATACTATTTTGCAGGGGATTGTTGTAATATTTGGTTTGGACATAATACAATTCGAAAAAACTTTAACATTGCATGATATGTATATTATTTCCAACGCAAAAGTTTGTCTTGCAAATCCAAACTTCGACAACTTGGGAAATTGGCACTGTAATACCCCGAAAATTTTCCTAAATATATTTTAAAAATCCTCATTTTCAAACATAAAATCCTTTCACAATTACAAATGATTTCTCTCACAACTGTTTGAAATTTTCTAACAACGAAAAATATATCGTTTCACCATTCAAAAATTTTATTTCGATAAAACTCATCCCCAAACATTGTTTGGCCCAACAAACCTTTGAATCAAGGCCCAATTTTCAGCCCAATAAGCCCATGTCACTATCCAAAATATCTAGCAATGTTATATACACCTATATATACATATCTATGAGGATTTTGGAAAGATTTTCAAAGATCTCCCATAATCTTGGAAGATCTTTCACAATCTTGAAAGATCTACCAACCACCATGGCTCTTGCTTCTTCAATAAGCAAGCATTTAATGAAATCTAACTCATCCTTTGACAAGTGGCAAGATCTTAAGCTTTCACAAATTGCAAAAATACCCCTCCCATCCTTGTAAGTAGTTTGGTTGGGGAAAATAACTCACTCTTGAATCAAGCATTCCCCACTTAAAAATAATTAACTTCATCTTCATCCCTTTTACAAAATACATATATATATCTATATCTATCTACCTCATCCAAAAATTCTAAGATTTCAGAGGAAAAGGGAAAGATTTGGGAGTGAAACACATAAACATTTCATTGATCTCGGGTATCACTGTCCCTCTGCACATCCCTCAACTTTCAAAGCTTAAAAATCTACTTTTATCTCATCAAATCGGCCCATATTATATAATATTAGAAACCTTATCGAGTGTAGATAGTAATAGGATCAAGAATTACTCAAAAATGTGGTAGGAAATGTCCATAAATGCCGATGAAAGGCAACCTGCCAAGGCTGCCGGGATGAAAGGATAGTAGCAGGGGGTAACTTTGGATGGATGTAGACAAAGATCCGACCGTTGGATCGTCGATCGGAAGCCATCATTAGAAAGATCATCGAGTTAAGGTATTTATAGAGGTAAATCACACCATTAAACTATGAGGGACTTAGGGATAAAATTATTGGAATAAGATTATCATGTGATAACTATAAGTTTTGGTGATAAAGTAGGCGGAGTGATTTGGAGCTATAAGAAATTTGAAATCCTCTCTAAGCTTGAAGCAAAGGACCAACGGTAAGATTTATGGCTATCCCTTTTGATTTCCTTGAGCTGTCGATGAGCGTTTCGAATCCTTGCTCGATTATTTGATCTTGATCATATGTTGATATTCTTAGAACCTGTTGATTGATTGCCTATGATCTTGGACTATCTCGATTGTTTCAACCCTTGATTGGCATATAATTCCATTGAGATTATAATTCTAGGGCATTTTTATAAAATGTGTGAATTTATTGGAGTAAAGAATCAGGGACATAAATGGCGTTTCAACCTTATTTAGTTTTAATCGTGACTTTATTGGGACCTAGATCTTTGAAAATCTAATGAGTTTACTATCCTTGATTGATAAATGATTATATTGAAGTATGGATCCTTGGGCACTGTTGCAAATATGTAATTGATTGGAAGGAAGAAATCAGAATCTCAAAGGATTAACAAAGTTTTGTGAAATTAGATCTTGAAAGCAAACTCAGGAAGACTTTTTTTGCCATATTTAAACTCTCAAAATGAGAAGGAATTTATATACAAGAAGTTTCTAGAAAACTCCTTGCAATTTTGAAATACTTTTGAACTTCTATTACCATTTTAAATTCATATTTTACTCCTTTAAATTACTTTAAACTAGAAATCTCATTTAAAATATTTTCAAGACCATATTTGATTTGTTCATAAAATAATTTTGAAGTATGAGTCACTCAATTGAAATCTTTAAGAAAAATCGTTGATGTACTCATAAATTTTTCTTTTAAAAAATTTTCATAAATCACTTTGTTGAAATAACTTTGGGGAAATCATTTAAATAAGTAATGATTAGTCTTCTAAAGTATTTTTCAAAATATCGTGCGATACTCCCATGAATCATTCACATAAACTATTTTATTTTCATTCAATCAATCTCTTAAAATATTTTCGAAATACCATGAGTTAGTGGACCATTTCATTAATCATGGACCATTCTTTCGAGATGATTTCAAATATCGTATAATACTTCTATAAAAATCATTCCTTGAAATGCTTTTTAAAGTATCATTTATCGCTAGAACCCTCTTTTATTGTTTTCGAAATCATCCACAATATATTTACGAATTAGGCTTTCAAAAAAAAAATGCTTTTGCGATATAATATAATGAGTTGTGGAATTTATACTTCGGAAATTGTTTGACAAGGTCTTGGATCTCTCTTTTAAAATGTATTCACATTATTACTTGATCTTGTCAAAAACTCTACCTTTGAAAAGATTTAACATGTTCATGATTCACTCCTTTAAATTTCAAATGATCTTCTTAAGCCCGAAGTTCAAATGAAATTGAAAATGAGCTCGATATTTGTTTATGGCTATGTGCCGAACGCTTCGATTTGCTTGAAATATGTTTATTCGTGTAAACCTATTTGCATACATAATGGGCCTGGGGAGGTTCAGGAGGGATAGCTGGGCGGTATTGGACCGCGGTGGGTCCTCTGGAGGCCTTTCCCAACTGGATAGTTCTGAGGTAGCCTGGAGGTAGGTTGCCAAGGAAGCTAGTCCTAAGGTTCGTGGTCGACCGTGCTGCGGCGACTGTTCCTTAAATATGATCGGTGCCCCTCGAGTGGCCACTTGAGGAGGCTAAATTTGGAGGGATAAGGATTACATATGTTACATGTGATTTATATGATTTGGAGTTATAAAAGTGACAGATCTACCAAAAATTTGTTTCAGCCTAATTTGATTCCTTTTACAGATATTAATGAGTTTTGAGCCAATTGATCATATGTGATAAAATGCATTACGATGCCTTTTAATTGTATTATGCTTTTGGTTATTGTTGGCTTTCCCATATGTTCATGAATCCCAGAATTCCCTTGTTAGCTTATCCATTTGTTATTCTTATGCTCCTCATCTATGCCATAAATCCTATTGGGTTAGTGGACTCATGATTTCATCACTATTATGTAGGAAATTAATTGCAGGATCATGCGAAGGTTTTGGGAATCTCATGATGATGGTTTGGACTTGATATATGTTGATGTGTATCATGTTTAGTTGGAACTTGTAGGGATTCTAGGAATGAATAATTGTATCTTTTGGAACCTATAAGGTGCCTTTGGACTTTAAGTTGTAATTTTGAAAATTTTCGGCTTGTACTTGAGTTGAACTTCGGTATTTAAGTTACAAAGATGTTATAAATTTTCAATTGTGATTTTTAGTTAGTTCTCTTTTGTTGAGTAACGTTTCGCACCTAGGGGCGGATGCTCTAGAATCCCGGGGCGTTACAGGTGGTATCAGAGTTCTAGGTTTCTTTGGAAAAGAACCCGAGCTACGCCGGAATTAGATCTTTGGGGTAAGAATTCTTTTTGGACTTATGTCGTGGGATTGAACTAAATTAAGTTGTGATCATTTGGTATAATGGATGATGCTTAAGTGTATCGGCTTACAATTGGGAGGCCTACCAATTTGTGAACCGCTATATTTATACATTAGCCATTTGATTTTAGAAAGGTGATAAAGTCATAAATATGTTGTTGAATTACTTTGGATTAGATATCGACCTTAGTGACCATAGGAAGAGAAAGATTTATGGTTATCTTCTTATGGTTACCTATGAAATTTCTTTGGTTTATATCTCTCTTCTTGATGTTGATGATGGTTTATTTGAGCTCTTGGATTATGTCTATGATTTATGAATTTCATTCCTTGCCAAAATGACAAGTGTGAATACTTAGGTATTCTTGAGACCATCATCATTTCCCCTTCAATACAATTTCTCGTACCATCGATATGAACTATGGACAAGAGAAAGGAGTTTTGATGAAGATATGAATTTATGAAAAGTTGGACTTGTTAGAGGTTTTCTCTTTATTTGGACTTGTTTTGGATTAAGAAAAAACTATAAAAATGAAGAAAATAATTTTTAAGTTTTTCTGCCATTTGAAAAAAAAAATGATTAGGCTAAACAGACAC